>RXON01001207.1:0-40903 GCA_009667805.1 Leptobrachium leishanense | reverse complement strand
AACGAGTAAGAGGAAAATTTGACGTAAACACTAAGAGCGCAGAAACAGCTGCGGTCACGAACGGACGGATTTGTGTAAAACCGCCCGCGTCACTAAGGGGTTAATACCCAGGTTATAGGTTCTCTGTATGCCTCCTTTGTGGATGATGAAAAAAAAAAATCCCGGATTCTGGTACCCAAATCACGGATTCTGGTACCCATCTCCCTAACCTGGGAGGGAGTTCACCTCGAGACTGAGGCATTCCTAGACTCGGGAGCCTCAGGTAATTTCATGGACAGATCTTTTGCCGCCAAAAACCTCTTACCTCTGGTTTTAAAAGAGAGGCCTCTTATGGTGGAAGCCATAGACGGAAAACCCCTGTCATGTCCCCATATCACTCACGACACTATTGATGTATGCATGAAAACAGGAGTGTTGCACCGTGAAACCATACGATTTCAGATTATTGACTCTCCCTCATGTCCTGTCGTTCTTGGGTTCCCATGGTTAACAGAGCATAACCCGGTGATTGATTGGGCCCAGCGAGACATAAAATGTTGGGGTCCCAATTGCCAGTCAAAGTGCCTGGGCAGGGTCAATGTGATTGGTAGCCTCAATATTGCCACAGCACCTCCTTTGTCCACCGAAGTCCCTGAATGTTATCTGGCGTTAAAGGAGGTGTTTTCTAAAGCCAGGACTGAGGTCTTACGCCTCATCGTCCTTACGACTGTGCCATAGAGCTACTCCCTGGTACTATGCCTCCTAGAGGACACGTATACCCTTTGTCACAAAAGGAAAACGATATTATGGAGGAATATATAAGGGAGAATCTAGAGCGAGGATTCATCAGACGATCCTCCTCTCCAGCAGGAGCAGGTTTCTTTTTCGTTTCCAAAAAAGAGGGAGACCTGCGACCTTGCATCGATTATAGAGGTTTGAATAGGATAACCATAAGAAATGCCTATCCCATACCTCTTATCACAGAATTATTCGACCGACTAAAAGGGGCCCGTATATACACGAAGCTCGATTTACGCGGAGCCTACAACCTCGTAAGGGTTAAAAAGGGGCATGAATGGAAAACGGCTTTTAATACACGGAGCGGGCATTATGAATACCTAGTGATGCCCTTTGGATTATGTAACGCGCCAGCTGTTTTTCAGGACCTCATAAACGACACCCTAAGGGACTTTCTGCAAGCGTTCGTCATAGTGTACCTGGATGATATCCTGATTTACTCTCCTGATAAGGAGACCCATCACGCCCATGTGCAACAAGTGTTAAGGAAGCTATTGAAGGCTGGGTTATATTGCAAACTAGAGAAGTGCTTGTTCGACATAGAAACAGTGCACTTCCTTGGGTATATAATAACTCCTGAGGGTTTTCAAATGGACCCTAAAAAACTCTCAGCCATCCTTGACTGGCCTCTACCCCAAGGGCTTAAAGCCATCCAGAGGTTTCTGGGGTTTACTAACTACTACCGGAGGTTCATTAAAGACTTTTCGGCCTTGGTGGCCCCCCTCACGGCTATGACAAAGAAAGGGGTGGGAAATCAGAAATGGACACCCCAGGCCATTCAAGCCTTTGAGGCACTCAAACAGGCATTCACAACTGCCCCTGTTCTCCGACATCCCGATCCGGCTCTGCCTTTCCAAGTTGAAGTTGACGCCTCCGAGCTGGGTCTTGGTGCAGTCTTGTCCCAAAGGGAGGCACCCGACAAACCCTTGCATCCATGCGGCTTCTATTCCCGAAAGTTGTCCCCGGCAGAGAGGAACTATGATATCGGAAATAGAGAGTTGTTAGCAGTTATCGCGGCTTTGGCGGAGTGGAGATACTTATTGGAGGGGTCTAGGGACCCCATCGTTATCATAACCGATCATAAGAATCTTACGTACATTGGAGACGCCAAACGTTTAAATGCCAGACAAGCGAGATGGTCATTGTTTCTTTCAAGCTTTAATTTCGTCCTCACATATAGACCTGGGTCAAGAAACATTAAAGCAGACGCATTGTCGAGACAGTACGAATCCTACGAACATAACATCCAAGATCAGCATCCCATTGTACCCCAGGAAAGGATTATAGCCTTTACCACGATTAGTGTCTCATCTCCTCTGATGATCAGATTGCAGACCGTCCAGGGTGCAGCTCCTGGGGGAGACCTCCTGCGAAACTCTTTGTACCTGAGAACGAGAGAGAAGAAGTACTAAAACTTTACCATGATAACAAAACCTCTGGGCATATGGGGATCACCAAAACAGTCTCTAGTATACGTAAACTCCTCTGGTGGCCCACGTTGCGCCGGGATGTCAAAGATTACATAACCGTGTGCGAGGTGTGCACAAGACATAAAAGTCCCAAAACAGCGCCCATTGGTTTACTCCAGCCTCTGCCAATCCCTGAACGACCATGGTCGCATTTAGCTATGGATTTTATAGTAGAGTTACCCGAGTCTAGAGGGAATACTGTAATACTCACGGTCATAGATCGATTCTCCAAAATGGGTCACTATGTTCCTCTTCGGAAACTACCTTCGGCAGCCGAACTGGTGCCCATTTTCATTACCAATGTGGTCCGCATACACGGTATTCCTCTTGGGATTGTCTCTGATAGGGGGACCCAATTTGTCTCCAGATTCTGGAAAGGGTTTTGCAAGAATGTGGGAATAGACCTATCCTTCTCTTCGGCCTATCACCCCCAGACCAACGGAGCAGCAGAACGAGCCAATCAAAATATAGAGAAATATCTCAGGTGCTTTATATCCGAACGACAAGACAACTGGTCAGACCTGATACCTTGGGCAGAGTATGCCTTGAACAGTGCAGTGAGCGAAGCCACAGGACATTCCCCTTTCTTCACTGTTTACGGTTTTGATCCTCCCGTGCTCCCCGCTACGTTTCCTGATACCGCGATTCCTGCTCTAGATGAGCATTTGGCGTCATTGAAAGAAACTTGGGGAAGGGTTAAACGGGCACTGGAGGATAGCAGTGTTGTCCAGAAAATCAAGGCCGACAGACACAGGAGGCCGGCACCCGTGTATCAAGTCGGGGACAGGGTTTGGCTTTCTTCACGGAACATCAAGCTCTTAGTACCCTCTATGAAACTGGCACCCAGATATATAGGCCCCTATAAGATTCTGCGGCGAATCAATCCGGTCTCCTATGCTTTGGCACTGCCCCCCATATCAGGATACACAATGTGTTCCACGTGAGCCTTTTGAAACCACTCCTGTGTAATCGGTACACCAGGGCCCGTGTCCCCCCTCCTCCTGTCTCTGTGGAGGGCGAGGAGGAGTTTGAGGTTGAGGCCATCCTGGACGCCAGGATATCTAGGGGAGTCCTTCAGTACTTGGTTGACTGGGTGGGCTACGGTCCAGAGGATCGCTCTTGGCTCCCAGCTACTGAGGTCCATGCTCCTCGGTTGGTGAGGGCTTTCTATTTGGCTCATCCCCGTGCTCCTGGGGGTCGTCCAGTGGCCGCCCGTTGAGGGGGGGTTCTGTCACGGTGGCCCCCGCAACCCCCCCGGCGCCTGGCAGCGGCTTCCTCGCTGCTCGCTGGCCAGGCGCCGAGTGATATCGCGGAATGGTTCCGCACACGTGGGACGCCGGGGGGCGGGGCCAGGCGTGATGACGCGGACCCGCCGAGTTTAAAGCCCGGCTTCACTATTTCACCGGTGCCCTGACGTGGTAGTTACTTCCCGCAGAGCTCTTGTATATTTGGCAAACGAACCATTCTGTGTATGACCCCTGGCATTGGCAAACGAACCATTCTGTGTATGACCCTTGGCATGGCAAACGAACCATTCTGTGTATGACCCTTGGCATTGGCAAACGAACCATTCTGTGTGTGATCCCTGGCATTGGCAAACGAACCATTCTGTGTATGACCCCTGGCATTGGCAAACGAACCATTCTGTGTATGACCCCTGGCATTGGCGAACGAACCATTCTGTGTATGATCCTAGGCATTGGCGAACGAACCATTCTGTGCATGACCCCTGGTATTGGCGTTATCTCTTCTAATTCTGGTATTGAGGTCAGTCTGTGTGGCACCCTAAGCACGCATCAGACTACCTCTTCTATTGTTAGGGTCTTGGGAAGAGCTAACCATTCTAAGGTCTTGTGTATAATTCTAGTGTTACTCTTTGTAGATACGCTATCTTGTCGAATTCTGTGTCTGTCTAGTCGTGCCGACCATTCAAGGATCGGAAGGGTAGAGAGCGGTCTGCGTAAAGGGACCACCATCTTGGTAATCAGGGGGATCCGTGACATTGAGATTCCCAAACTTTTTTCTAAAATCCATTCTAAATGGCTTTTTAGGTTGGGTATGATCAGATGAATATCACTAAACAACCTTGCTGCCAGGAGTCTTTACGTAACAGAAATATGTATGAAGAAATGTGTGGTGGAAACTCCTTGTCGGCGCTTGTTGTTAGTGTATGTATGGTATTACTGCTGCTCTTCTGACGATACGGTAGCACCGTTACGTTGGTACCAGTTTGAATTTGTATGAATGTGGGTTTGTATCGTTATTGAAAGGCGCTGTTTAATACCTCTAGATTGGTCAGAATCTTAGATGCAGGGGTAGTAAACCGTAATAGGCTGTACTTAAAGGCAGTAGGATGTGCCTCTGTTAGCAAATATATGCTGTATGTTAATTGCAGTGTTGGACACGTGGTCGCGTGTAGTGATGATATGCACCTTTATTATAAAAGGGGGGGGAAGAAGTCTGGTTGTGGGTATGGATAGGGTATTGATATTAATTTCTATAGAAAAAATTCAGTGATCAAGTAAAAACGTCCCCTTTTTTTATCTCTTGTTATGCTGCCATCTTGTGGCGAAAATGTAGTATAATACTACTCCAAAGTTCTTTCTTGTATGTTGCTGCCACCTTGTGGCCGGAAAGTGTAGTATAATACTACTCCAAAGTTCTTTCTTGTATGTTGCTGCCACCTTGTGGCCGAAAAGGTTATAGTTTCTCTGTGCTGGATTACTCCTGTGGTGTATTCGTCTCTGTGTCGGGGATGCGCTGTCTCTCTCTCCGGTTTCACCGGGTCTTAACCTCATGAAATTAGATGGAGAAAGGGGACATAGCGCAATTCTGTGGTGTGAAAAAATAGATGGAATACGAGAAGTATCTTACTCACGTGGACAGGAGCCTATGATGTATCAGGCTCACTGTTACCGGCGTTTATGGCCCATAGAGGTGGCCAATATCCCTTCTTTGGTCGTCACTTCTTTCCTCGTCCACTGCGTTCAGTCTGGCTGTGAAGTAAAGCTGCAAAGCGAGGCCTCAGGACTAGAACTGGAACTCAGGAACAAATCAGGATACAAGTGGAAAGGTTGTATAAAAAGGGATTTATTATTAAAAATGTATTTAACAATATATATAAAATACAGGGGGTATATCCAGGACGCGTTTCGCCAAAATGTGGCTTCCTCAGCTGGATGATGTGATGAGCGGTGTCCTTTTCTTATGTACTCTTCGGTAATGTTTCTGATTGGTTCTTTTTTGCTTTCGTTTTCGATTTTTTTGCGCGTTTTTCCTGCGCATGCGCACTGCAGTCCGTGAGTCTGAGTGAATCACGTGGATTTGTGAGCCAATCAGTCCATTGGGAGGGCGATCTTCTTTCAGATGCGTGTTCCGTTCTGTATGGGCTATATGAGCCTTATCAGGGATGTGCTGTGTAGTTTTAATCCGTGCATAATGTGACTGTGATTTAATTCTAATGATTAAAAGTCACAGATGCTGTATCGAGGGATCTGTTGTATGAGCTGAATGGGGGGGGGGTTTGTTATAAGTAAATAGCGGAGTCCTATGTATGAGGTCTTTTAGGGAACCTGAAACATCTGTATCTCATTAAGATGTTTAAAATGGGAAATCATCTCACTGGAAAAGTACACAAGAGAAAAAATGGTACCCAGGGGCTTACGCTTCTCCAAAGGGCCAGTATTGGGCAATGAAAGGGAGTCCTTTCTAGACAAATGGAGCAAGATGCTGGAAAGCTTCTCCATACACACCATGGAGGTGATTATTGAGGAAAGAAAATATAATCTAGAAGAAACAAACCAACAGATAGAATTAGCAAACAAGGAACTTGTGGAGTCAACACAAGAAGGGACAATAAATACCTTCACCGAAAAAATGGAACACATCCTCACTAGATTGGAAGAGGATTTGATTAAAAAGAAGAGAAAGAAATACATAAGAGACAAGAACGATTACAGCAAAGGAGACGTATGGCGAACAGAAGCCAGAACAGAAAAGATAGAAATAGATGAAGAACAAGACCCATATGAGGAATTATTAGACCAAACACCATTAACTAAACATCGGACTGCCATGACTCCACGTAGACATAGGCAACAACCCAAATACAGGAAGGTGTCTATTAGAGAGAAACGATACCCGATCCAAAGAAATTGGAACCAAAGGAATCGTGACTCATACTACCAAAACAGCCCGCTCCCTCATCAAGTATGGAATAAGAGAAGATTCTCATACAGACATAACAACGATTATGGAAGAGGGCCCAGAAACTACAACTGGAGAACAAAAGAAAACCATCAAAGAAACCCAGATAAAAGAGCACCCAGGAGAAACCTAGAGTATCCAACAATAAAAAACAATTACCACCAATACGAGAACATAAAAACAAAAGAGGAGACAGTGAGAGAAGAGGAGAATGAGGTTTTTCGGCCTGCCACGCCAAAAGAGCGGAGAAAAAGACGGATAGACAACATACACCAGGAATGGAGTCCAGAGCAAAAGAAAGCAACAGAAAGAAGAGAAGAAGAATACAGATCACCTGGAAAAAAGGCAAGAAGGGAATAAGAGGAGAGAAAAAGAGAACAATGAGAGGAAAGAGAGGTGGAAAAAAGAGAACAGTACGCAACACACAAGAAAAGGAAAAAAGAAAAGAAGCCCCCACCAACACAAGTGGAGGCGGCATCTTTAACATCTCAGGTAAGCCCTTGAGTACAAATCAAGAAAGCGTGCTCAAAAAGGGCCTCAAGTTCGCACCAACACAAGGCATAAACCACTTCAATACATACATAGATCTCCAAAGATTCAAAAGGAAGCTATGCCTCAAAAAATATTTCTTAAAAAACCCCCTGGAAAGGGCAGAAACCATGCAATATTACAAACACACGGATCTTAAGGAAAAATCAAAATTTTTCCCTAGATCAATGATTACACCAGAAATCTCGACGTTTGAAAAAATGGTTATCCGAGAAATGGAGAGGATCAATATCGGTAAAAAACAAAACCTATCAAGGAAAGAACGAGAAGCATTAGACGAACTCAGAAATGACAATACCATCGTAATAAAGCCTGCGGACAAGGGGGGAGGTATAGTCATCCAGACGACAGAAAGGTATGAGAAAGAATCATTAAAAATATTGAATGACCCTAACACATACCAAAAGCTAAAAAAGGATCCAACAGAAGAGATCAAGGAAAGATTCTACAAATACCTGGATGAGGGACATGAGGAAGGTATTATAAACGACAAAGAATACCACTACCTCAAAATCACCCACCCCGTAAGACCTACCTTCTACCACCTACCAAAAATACATAAAGATGCAAAAGACCCACCAGGAAGACCTATCATATCAGGCATTGACTCCATTTCAAGCAGAATCTCAGAGTACATCGACAAACTCCTGCAACCTATAGTTTCAAAGACAGAAGCACACTTGAGAGACACATTAAGCATCATAAAGCAATTAGAAAAAATAACCTGGAAAGAAAACTACATCCTGGTGACTAGCGACGTGAGATCCTTGTACAGCAACATCCCACACGAAAATGGAATAGAGGCAGTAAAAATCCACCTAGACAAGGAGGACGACATACCAAGTGATCAGAAAACCTTCATACTAGAGGGGATAAAACTAATCCTGAAAAACAACTACTTTTCCTTCAACGACGATTATTACTTACAAACAAATGGAACTGCCATGGGAACGCGATTTGCCCCAAAGTTTCGCAAATCTATATATGGACAATTGGGAGAAAAACATCCTCAAAGGAAGAGACAATGACATCGTGATATACAAGAGATACATCGACGACCTCTTCCTGATATGGAATGGAGGAGAAGAAAAATTAGAAATATTCCTAAAAGAACTTAATACACAGGACCCCAACATCCAACTTGACACAGTATGGAGCAGAGAAACCATCAACTTTCTAGATCTAACCATTTTTCCGGAGGGCAACACTATCCACACACGAACATTCTTCAAACCAGTAGACTCGAATAGCTTCATCGGCAAAGACAGCTGCCACCTCAACAGATGGCTAGAGGGAGTACCAAAAAGCCAGTTTATTCGAATGAGGAGAAACTGTTCTAAACTGACGGACTACACCACCCAAACATCCAAGCTGACGTCTGACTTCATAGAGAAGGGCTACGACCCACAGAAGCTGGAAAAAACCAAGGATGAAGTGGCAGGAGTAGACCGACAAGACTACCTGAAATACAAAGAGAAGACCACACAAAACCAGCCACAAGAAGGGGTACCAGTGATATTCACGTACAGCCAACAAGATCGGGAATTTAAAAATATAATAAGAAAGTTCTGGCCGATTCTCCGGGAAGATCCAATGTTACAAGAGATACTACCAAATAAACCAAAATTCATCTGCCGAGGAACAAAAAACCTAAAATCTCGATTAACCACCAGCGAACACGCACCAAAAAAAGGAAGCAACCCCTTCAAACAAAAGGGAGGCTTCTACGGTTGCGGGAACTGCATAAGTTGTCGCAGTACTGGGAGTAAAAAAAGACACATCACCAAAGTCAACAATAGAAGAGGAGAATGGAAAATCAAGGACCTCCTCACATGCTTCTCGACGAATGTAATATACCTCCTCATTTGCCCATGTGGCCTCAAGTACGTCGGCAAAACCACAAGGGCGGTAGGTGTAAGGATCAGAGAACACATCAGAAACATCGAGAAAGGTTTGGAAACCCACAGTGTACCCGCCCACTTCAAAAAAACACATAATTGCAATCCAAGAAATCTGGAGTTTATAGCTATCAAAAAAATCCGAAATGGAAAAAGAGGTGGAGACCTGGCGAAGAAAATAGGACAGGAAGAAATGAAGTGCATTTACGAATTCGACACCATGCACCCAAAAGGCTTAAATATGGATTTCGAACTATGCCATTTCCTATAACAACATACCAACATTGACGAGCCATTTCTTCCACCATATACCACCTAATATCATTCCAATCCTCCAGCTACAAGACACAGATCTAAATAATCTGCAACACGCAAATCAAAAAGACTACAAAGATTATATATCCCCAAATAAGCTCACACTATCAGCCCAAATTTCAATCAAGAGTTGGTTACCAGTGAATCTAACCAACCTTATACAACACCCAATACACCCACCCAAAACGCATTGGGCATCTATAACCGTCTAATATGAGTTTTTTCGATACTCGTATCACCCCACAAGGACACTTACATCATCAAATGGAAACACCATCAATACCCCCAATTAAATATACCATAATCCCTAACACCAATAAAAATACTTATAAGAAAAATCCTATAGTATTACAGTGGAATATCCAGAAATTGAGAATTCATTTTAGCACATCCATGTACCACAAAACACAGACGTGTACCCACAGAAGTTTGACAACAAGAACCCTCCCCCCTGGAGTATAAATACCCACCACCGACAAATAGAAGAGCGAAAGACCATCCTCCTCCTAAAGCTATTCGCACTTTCTAGAAAAACCCACCTCAATCATATATCTACCAATCTAACCCTCAAGACCCCACTAGTGGAACAGACACACTGATCTGTATCACCTTATTCCCATTAGGTGATCCCCTCAATCATATCATACCCAGGACAATAATGAGATACAGATGTTTCAGGTTCCCTAAAAGACCTCATACATAGGACTCCGCTATTTACTTATAACAAAACCCCCCCCCCATTCAGCTCATACAACAGATCCCTCGATACAGCATCTGTGACTTTTAATCATTAGAATTAAACCACAGTCACATTATGCACGGATTAAAACTACACAGCACATCCCTGATAAGGCTCATATAGCCCATACAGAACGGAACACGCATCTGAAAGAAGATCGCCCTCCCAATGGACTGATTGGCTCACAAATCCACGTGATTCACTCAGACTCACGGACTGCAGTGCGCATGCGCAGGAAAAACGCGCAAAAAAATCGAAAACTAAAGCAATAAAGAACCAATCAAAAACATTACCGAAGAGTACATAAGAAAAGGACACCGCTCATCACATCATCCAGCTGAGGAAGCCACATTTTGGCGAAACGCGTCCTGGATATACCCCCTGTATTTTATATATATTGTTAAATACATTTTTAATAATAAATCCCTTTTTATACAACCTTTCCACTTGTATCCTGATTTGTTCCTGAGTTCCAGTTCTAGTCCTGAGGCCTCGCTTTGCAGCTTTACTTCACAGCCAGACTGAACGCAGTGGACGAGGAAAGAAGTGACGACCAAAGAAGGGATATTGGCCACCTCTATGGGCCATAAACGCCGTAACAGTGAGCCTGATACATCATAGGCTCCTGTCCACGTGAGTAAGATACTTCTCGTATTCCATCTATTTTTTCACACCACAGAATTGCGCTATGTCCCCTCTCCATCTAATTTCATGAGGTTAAGACCCGGTGAAACCGGAGAGAGAGACAGCGCATCCCCGACACAGAGACGAATACACCACAGGAGTAATCCAGCACAGAGAAACTATAACCTTTTCGGCCACAAGGTGGCAGCAACATACAAGAAAGAACTTTGGAGTAGTATTATTACTACACTTTCCGGCCACAAGGTGGCAGCAACATACAAGAAAGAACTTTGGAGTACTATTATACTACATTTTCGCCACAAGATGGCAGCATAACAAGAGATAAAAAAAAGGGGACGTTTTTACTTGATCACTGAATTTTTTCTATAGAAATTAATATCAATACCCTATCCATACCCACAACCAGACTTCTTCCCCCCCCCTTTTATAATAAAGGTGCATATCATCACTACACGCGACCACGTGTCCAACACTGCAATTAACATACAGCATATATTTGCTAACAGAGGCACATCCTACTGCCTTTAAGTACAGCCTATTACGGTTTACTACCCCTGCATCTAAGATTCTGACCAATCTAGAGGTATTAAACAGCGCCTTTCAATAACGATACAAACCCACATTCATACAATCTATATTCTGTTTGCCGCAGTCCCAGTAAATTATCGGGCATTTTGAGTTCTTTTAGGAATATTTCGACTGAACCTATAAATGACACCCAGCTTGAACAAGCTGGACATTTTCCTGAATACCCAATCACTGGACCAGTATCCAACCCTGATTTTTGTTTCCAGATAGGGAGAGAAAAGGAAGTTGCGGAAATTAGGAACAACCCATGCCAGTTCAGCCG
The DNA here is from genome assembly GCA_009667805.1 of Leptobrachium leishanense. NCBI lineage: Eukaryota > Metazoa > Chordata > Amphibia > Anura > Megophryidae > Leptobrachium > Leptobrachium leishanense. The sequence goes on along the minus strand of RXON01001207.1, from coordinate 29,455 downwards.
TTATAATCTAACAGCTAATTATTCTGATAACCCAAGGTACAAGATAGGGAGAATTATTGTAACCCCAGCTAACACGACCCAACCACGAGAATTTATTATTTTCAGCAATTTTGCAAATTCACGAAATGTTTAGTATCTCACTTTCAAAATGTTTGGGCTAATGGTAGAAATTTTCAATGGTGAAGATTATATGGCCCATTTTTAATGACAGGGGAGTTCCACGTGTGTTGCCGGAAAGTGTGTTACAAAGAGGGATGAGCCGAACACCCCTGTGTTCGGTTCGCATTCGAACTCGAACAATTTCAAAAGTACGAGTTTGAAAGCGAAAACGAACCAAACTCAATTCAAGTCAAGGGGACTCAAAAGTTTGATTTTAAGAGTGCCCTCCAAGAGGGCATATATGCAAGCTGTTTGCCATAAAAGGTGTATGAGGGTCTGGGTAGTGCCCTGGGGGACAGGAAACAAGGACAAAAAGTTTAAATAAAAACATTTTTAAAGGAACAGTGAGTTTTCCATGAAATAAGGGTTAGAAATAAAAACGAAAAATTCTTTCAAATATCATGCCCAGGAGGTCCCCATAACCTGCCCATGAAGTGGCGAATTTCTAGGATGTATAGAAACGTTTAAAAACAAAAAAATGACGTTTCAAATGACGGTAAATACTTTGCATTTAATCTATCCATAAACAACTGCTTGGGGCGGCAGTCTGTATGAAAAGAGGAGACATTTTAGGACACACAAAAAACGTTGAGTGATTTTTGGGCTAAAAAAGGATGAAAGCAACAGTGCCGTCACACAGTAACCCCTCTGAGGACATGAATCTGATACAGGCGTCAGTGGCAATGCACCCAAATATTGTGCATTTAGTGGCAGGCCAGCAAGTGCCATTATACAGTAATGCCTCTGTGGTATTGTGGAAGAGTGCAGGGGTGGACCATGCGGTCCTATATTAAAAAGATATGAATCTGGTAAAGGTGTCAGTGCACCCAAATATTATGCCTTTGGTGGCAGGCCAGCAAGTGGCATCATACCTTAACCCCTCTGTGGTATTGTGGAAGAGTGCAGGGGTGGACCATGCAGTCCTATATTAAAATATATGAATCTGGTAAAGGCATCATTGCACCCAAATATTGTGCCTTTGGTGGCGAAAGTGCCATCATACAATAACCCCTCTGAGGTATTGTGGAAGAGTGCAGGGGTAGACCATGCGGTCCTATATTAAAAAGATATGAATCTGGTAAAGGTGTCAGTGCACCCAAATATTGTGCCTTTGGTGCCAGGCCAGCAAGTGTCATTATACAATAACCCCTCTGAGGTATTGTGGAAGAGTGCAGGGGTAGACCATGCGGTCCTATATTAAAAATATATGAATCTGCTAAAGGCGTCACTGCACCCAAATATTGTGCTTTTGGTGGCAGAAAGTGCCATCATACAATAACCCCTCTGTGGTATTGTGGAAGAGTGCAGGGGTGGACCATGCGGTCCTATATTAAAAAGATATCAATCTGGTAAAGGCGTCAGTGCACCCAAATATTGTGCCTTTGGTGCCAGGCCAGCAAGTGCCATCATACCGTTACCCTTCTGTGGTATTGTGGAAGAGTGCAGGGGTGGACCATGCAGTCCTATATTAAAAATATATGAATCTGGTAAAGGCGTCAGTGCACCTAAATATTGTGCCTTTGGTGGCAGAAAAGGCCATCATACAATAACCCCTTTGTGGTATTGTTGAAGAGTGCAGGGGTGGACCATGCGGTCCTATATTACAAAGATATGAATCTGGTAAAGGCGTCAGTGCATCCAAATATTGTGCCTTTGGTGCCAGGCCAGCAAGTGCCATTATACTGTAACCCCTCTGTGGTATTCTGTAAGAGTGCAGGGGTGGACCATGCGGTCCTATATTAAAAAGATATGAATCTGGTAAAGGCGTCAGTGCACCCAAATATTGTGCCTTTGGTGGCAGGCCAGCAAGTGCCACTATACAGTAACCCCTCTGTGGTATTGTGGAAGAGTGCAGGGGGTTCAAAATCCTTATTCTTACCTACAAAACCCTCACTAACTCAGCTCCCCACTACCTGTCCTCACTAATCAGCAAATACACCCCAGCCCGCTCCCTAAGGTCAAACAGTGACCTGCGCCTAGCTTCTCCCCGCATCACCTCTTCCCATGATAGACTGCAGGATTTCTCTTGCGCAGCCCCCATTCTCTGGAACGCTCTCCCTTGTACTGTTAGACTTTCCCCTAACTTCTCTTCCTTCAAACGCTCCCTTAAAACATTCCTATTTAGGGAAGCGACCACCCAACTCACTGACACAACCATCAATCACTCTCACCTTACAGTCCTCTCCTCCTGTTTCCAACCCCAACCCTCCCAGATTGTGAGTTCCTACGGGAATAGGGCCTCATCTCCTCCTGTACTGTTTGTCAAATGTTGTTCAATGTTTTGTAACCCTGTCTATACTGTGCTTATTGTACAGCGCTGCGGAATATGCTGGCGCTTTATAAATAAAGAATAATAATAATAATAATAATAATGGACCATGCGGTCCTATATTAAAAAGATATGAATCTGTTAAAGGCGTCAGTGCACCCAAATATTGTGCCTTTGGTGCCAGGCCAGCAAGTGCCATCATACAGTAACCCCTCTATGGTATTGTGGAAGAGTGCAGGGGTGGACCATGCGGTCTTATATTAAAAATATATGAATCTGGTAAAGGCATCAGTGCACCTAAATATTGTGCCTTTGGTGCCAGCAAGTGCCATCATACAGTAACCCCTCTGTGGTATTGTGAAAGAGTGCAGGGGTGGACCATGCGGTCCTATATCACAAAGATATGAATGTGGTAAAGGCGTCAGTGCACCCAAATATTGTGCCTTTGGTGCCAGGCCAGCAAGTGCCATTATACAGTAACCCCTCTGTGGTATTGTGGAAGAGTGCAGGGGTGGACCGTGTGGTCCTATATTAAAAAGATATGAATCTGGTAAAGGCGTCAGTGCACCCAAATATTGTGCCTTTGGTGGCAGGCCAGCAAGTGGCATTATACAGTAACCCCTCTGTGGTATTGTGGAAGAGTGCAGGGGTGGACCATGCGGTCCTATATCACAAAGATATGAATGTGGTAAAGGCGTCAGTGCACCCAAATATTGTGCTTTTGGTTCCAGGCCTGCAAGTACTATCATACAGTAACCCCTCTGTGGTATTGTGGAAGAGTGCAGGGGTGGACCATGCGGTCCTATATTAAAAAGATATGAATCTGGTAGAGGCGTCAGTGCACCCAGATATTGTGCTTTTGGTGCCAGGCCTGTAAGTGCCATCATACAGTTACCCCTTTTTGAAAATAAAGAAAGTGTTTCACCATTTTCCAAAAATCCAAGTTGGGGGGTAAAAAAAGGGGGTGAATACTTTTAAACAGGTTACCTACATCTCAAAAACAGAAGATGTTACAGACGTGAAAAATATTATTTAGCTTTGTCTTGAGAAACAAAAAAACACCTATTTTACCATTTTCCAAAAATCCAGTGGGAGGGGGAAAAAAGGGGGGTGAATACTTTTCAACAGGATACCTATATCTCAAAAACAGAAGATATTACAAGTGAAAATTGGTATTTAGATTCGTCTTGAAACTAGAAACAACACGTGTTTTACAATTTTCCAAAAATCCCAAGTGGGGGGGAAAGGGGGTTCTACCTAAAAAACCTCAAGTTTCTTTTAAAAAACTATTTTAGCAAATCCTTAAATCCACGAGAGCGAAGCCGCGAGCAAAAGCTAGTAATATATAGAGATCAGGGAACATAGCCTGGAACACGGGGAGCGCTGGAGACACAGGCCCCAAAGACTGAGACTGGAAACTGAAACACACGATGCAGTGACCGACGGTGAAATCTATGGGAATCCAGCGAGGACGTAATAAAATGAACATATGAACGCAGGCATTTAACCTCAGCTCAAATGATGACTGAGTAATACTAATGTAGCAGATTGAGTCTCTGTATGTTATTTTACAGTTTGTTTTTTGTATTAAATTGTTGTTCTTGTCCTCAGGGTTTGCAAATTTAATTATTACAATTCAATGTTTATATATTGAGAGCTTCAGGTTTCTTCATTACCTGAGAAAGAAAAACCAGAACCTGAAGAATGAAGAAGTCAGCCTAAAAGTATCAGCTGAAATCTGCAAGCCGAAACAAAATGGTTTCATTCCAGTTACTTTAGGATGGAAAAATTATAATCCAGAATTAAATTTGTTATTATTTCAATTTGTTATTTCAGATCGATTTGGATCGAGATGGACACCAGAAATCCACATGCTGCTCAGTTGATCTAAAGATTTGTCAATGTAACATGTGGTGTCTGCTGCAGTAATGACCGATTTATGTATTTTTTTTAAATATATATATATATAATAGTAAACATAAACAAACATTTTTATTGTAAGTTGTTTTCATTTTTTATGTAAATTATAATATTTTTATATTAACAAATTAATTATTAATCAGCTATCATAGTCTGTCATTTTTCAATTGACTTTTTCTAGTCAAGGAATGCAGTGATTGGTCCAGGCTGCTGTCAATCATTCCACTTCTGAGAACGTCACAACAAAGGCAATTTGTTTTATATATATCGAACCGATCTAATTGATTCATTATATTCTGATTTGTTTCGTGTCGGATGCAGCCAATATGTGATTCTTAATTTCAGAAATACTTCCGAACTACGAATCTTTGAAATTTCAGATGAATTGTGATTTGTTTCTAAACGAATCACATATGTGTAATGGGAACAGGATTTATGCATGAGGCCAGTGGGTGTATGTTCACTCCGCACCTCAGTGTCTCATGATAAGGGTAGAGCGGCTTTCAGAAATAGTCTAACGGGGAATAATAACCTTCCCCCAACACAAAATGACTTTATTATAGAAGTCACAAGCATTCCAGTTACTTTAGGATGGAACAATTTTGTCCAGTCAGAAATTTGCTATTATTTCGATTTGTTAGTTCGGATCGAGTTAGACACCAGAAATCCACATGCCACTCAGTTTATAAAGATTAGTCAATGTAACACGTGGTGTTTGCTGCAGCAATGACCAATTTTTGTATTTTTTTAAAAAAATATATATATGTATACAATATATTAGTAAACATAAACAAACATGTTTTATTGTATGTTTTCATTTTTTATGTAAATTATAATATTTTTATATTAACAAATTAATTATTAATCATCTATCACAGTGTATCGTTTTTCAATGAACTTTTTAAATTCAATTTTTCAATTGACTTTTTCTAGTCAAGGAATGCAGTGATTGGTCCAGGCTGCTGTCAATCATTCCACCTCTGAGAATGTCACAACAAAAGCAATTTGTTTTATATATGTCGAACCGATTGAATCAATTCGTTATATTCCGATTTGTTTAGTTTCGGATGCAGCCGATATGTAATCCAGAATTTCAGAAATACTTCCGAACTACGAATCTTTGAAATTTCAGATGAATTGTGATTTGTTTCGTAACGAATCACATACGCCTAATGGGAACAGGATTTATGCATGAGGCCAGTGGGTGTATGTTCACTCCGCACCTCAGTGTCTCATGATAAGGGTAGAGCGGCTTTCAGAAATAGTGTAACGGGGAATAATAACCTTCCCCCAACACAAAATGACTTTATTATAGAAGTCACAAGCTTCAGCTTAAAGAAACTTTTAGAGGTGTGCACAGCTGAAAAAGGTGTTTGTTTCGTTTTGTTTGAGTAAAATTTATTTTTCGGAATTTCATTTCGTACTTTTGTTTCGTTTCATAATTTCATTTTGTTTCGTTTTGATTTGATTCAAATTACGGACCATTAATAAAAATAAAATCCTGCTCAATTACTGTTAGATTAGGGTAAAATATGAGGATTAAAAGGCAAGCTAGGGTTAAATATTGAGCTGTCTATTGGCCTGTGGTGCTGAATACAACTGTCATGTCCTGCCACCCTGGGGGGCCCTGTGCTGCCCTGGGGGATGCCCAGCACCCAGCAGCACCTTCTGCAATGAGGGCTGGCTGGGTGCCACGCAGTGAGCAGGCTGGAGGAGGTTTCGCGGCTAATCAGGAGGCAGGACGCGGCGGGACGTGAAGTTGGCGGTTTTAAATCTGGAAGAGCTGAACCGGTTTGTTGCTCTCTCATGGAGTTACCTCCCTGAGTGCTGAGTGACTCGTTCCCCGTGATTCACTGCCTCCTTGCGATTCACCTGCTGTTCTGTGTATTACCCAGCTTGTATGAGAACCACCCTTCGTGTACCAGTTTCTGGCTAGTCCTGATTACTCTAATTTCTCTACGTTTTGGCTTGGTTAACCCTGTGAACCCTGTCCTATGTATTTCGTATATTCTGTTACATATATTGTTTGTATCCCTAGAGATATTCAGATTACCGACCACCTAAGGATCGGAGGGATAGATAGGGACTGTCTTAAGGGATTCTCGTCGCTATATCAAGAGGGATTCGTTACAACAGCAGATTTAGCACCACAGCCAATTGACAGGGACGGGGTGCTTTGTGAAACAGTAAAATAAAACAGATTTGTTTTCAGAATTTAGATTGTAATTTACGATCGATTCGAATTTTAGGATCACTAGAAAAAAACAACAATAAATCAAATCCTGCTCAAATTTTGTTAGGTTAGAGTTAAACATGAGGGTTAAAAGGCAATCTGGGGTTAAAGTACCATTTCGCTGCAGTGTGCATAGAGGAATCATTCAATCAATGATTCTGTTTTGAAACATTATAACGAATCAATTTCATTATATACGATTTAATTTCGCTTTCGTTTTAATTCGAAATTAAACCAATTCGTTATTTCGGAAATACGAATTAATGAATTATCAAACAAATCCACACCTCTAGAAACTTTATTTTTACTTTCTATCCACCTATCGTGTTCAGAAGAAGCAAGGAATCTCCAGGAGATTTATAAGATCACACAATACTAATGACTTTCATTTAGTGTTTGTCTCATACACACCAGGATAATTTGATTTATTTTAGATCTGGCATTATTTGTCACCGATAACACTCATTAAACAAAATCTTATTTAAGACAGCAGTTTCTACATCAGCAGCACGCACACTAGCAGTAGCTATGCGTCACAATATCCCTGGGTCAGGTCACCCAGGCAAGACAATATTATTTGGACATGGAAATTTTAGGAAAGGGTCACCGGCCAAAGGTTAAGAAAAAATCCATAGAATGAATAAATAGTGTCTGTGAATGTATTTTTGGGTCAGATAGAGTTATTTTATTATAAAATAAAAACACAATGCAAAAAGGTGAAATTCTGTGGAGCACAAATAGTATAATATGAATGGGTTAGATAAAAGGCCCCAACCAGGAGGTCTATCCTTCCACCTTAAAGAATAATGTAGCAACATGAAATAGTGAGGAACAGCGCTGCCCTAGCACCAAAACAGGCTGACATGTAGCCATGAACAAGATTGTGGCCAATAGGAAATGAGCTTGGTTATTCAAACAGCAGCTCTTTTCCTCAAAGAGACAACATTACATAGTGTGATATTCTAAATAGAGTCCACCAGTATAAGACCTGAAGTAAAATGGCAACTCACACTTTCTAAGAGCAAATCTCTATAATCTAGTCACTTTATGGGCTATTAAGGACCACCCGTCTGCCAGCCATTCTCCCGAACTTGTAGCACTTGCTCAAAAAGCAAAAGAGAAGATTATTATAGCGCAGCACAGGAGCTGCAGTTATTTGCCTATGGAGAAAGAGCAATGACCTACTCTCCCTTCATTGAGCATTGACCTTGCTCTAGGATAATGTAACAAAGGGGATTCGCTTGTAGGGCATAATCTTTATAAAGTCCTCCTCTCTCAGATGGAAAGGACACCTCTTAGGTCAGAGAATCAGGAAACATCAGTGTAACAGATCTCTGTACCCCGACAGGATCACATCTGCCAATGCTGCTTCCTTGCATGACCCCCATGTTCTACCCAGGCAGACTCCCGTGCCTTCCTCCAGTCCTTAGACCAAGCTTAAGGACCGGCACACATAGAGCTGCTAGCACCCCCTAGAAATAAGATGAGGCTGTAGATCTGATTTCTTTCAGGATAGAATGGAACTGGTTTTAATCAGAGAACATGCACAGGTATATGGTCAAACAAGCCTCATTTAGCCAATAAATAAAATCAAGAAATTTATTGGCAAAAACAAAAAGTTAAAAAATACCCACATTGGGAACATAAATAAAAGACAATAAAATCGTAATAGGATAAAACAGGGGGCCAGATGTGTTTTGCACCGCTAGGGGGCTTCTTCAGTGGCAAAAGGGGGAGAAAATGATGCTCCACATTCAGAGTCCAGCTTTAAATAGTCACCTATAAGGGCTTAATTGGAATGAAACGGAAACCGCAATCTCGCGGCTCCTCTACGTGGCTGTCTTCTTCCACCACTTTTCAGCGTCCGTCAGGGTCCTGTATGGTATTGGAGCCCAAGTGCAGAGGGGAGATATCAGGTTCCAGATCGCGGTACCCGAAGGGACAGTTTAAACGACTGAGAAGAAATTGTACCGAAAATGATCAATTTATGCAACAAGCAAATAAACTAAAATTGGACTTCATTGAAAAGGGATATAAGGAAGAATCTCTTGATGCCACCATTGAAGAGATTAGTTCTCTAGATAGGAAAGATATTTTAAGGTACAAGTCTGATGAGGTCACGTACGATAATGAAATCATGTTTATTACTGATTTTAATGTGCATACTAAAACTGTTCATCATATTGTAGCGCTCACTCCCGGAGGAGCCGCTGAAAATGAACCACGGATCAGTCTCCCCGCACTAGGGAATAAATATACTCCAACACCGCTGTGGGTTTTTATAATTTAAATAGTTTACTAAAATATTGTGCAGACGTTGAGACACGGTATTCACAGGTATATTACAGTACTTTCGTATCGCGGTAAAAACGCGTAGCGGGAAAGAAACGAAACACGAGGCTTTGTATTTCGATAAAACAATATATTCGCAACCGAACAGAAAAGAATGCAATTGCACGAAATTCCGGAAAAAAGGGACACGTAGCGGAACCAAGAATACAATCCCTTCGTATTTCGATAAATGCGCAGCGGAAAAGAGAAAATATATTCGGAACGTATCTTCAACCCCTGTTCCGATTCGTAACAGAATGAGTCCTGCACAGGTTAAGTCCCGGAATGTAAAGGGTGTGTATGTGTGTGTGTATGGTACCCGGGTACTGTTCAACTGGCCAGTGAATTTACTTAAGGAATGTCTTCGACTAGTCAAGTTGGGGCCCTGTGGACTTTAGAGAGAAAACAGCAGCGTGTTCCTTATTTACAAACGGCCTTGGAGGCCTCTCACCCATCCACCGATTGCTTTAGGCTCCGCTGACCCAGGACGTCTCTCCGCTCGATATTGACTGGGGATACTTGCGGCCGGATCCGTTGTCTGACTCTCCGTAGCTTGTCCACGACTCGTCCCGCTCACCGCCTGCTTTCTGTATCCGATCAACTCGCGGCAACTCCTCACTCAAGGTCTTTTGGTTCCTTAGTCTGCAGCAAATCTCGGGAACTTGGAGGTCTCCTTCTCTTAAGGCTGGATGACCCGGTGTAAGGAACTGACAGGTCTCACTCGCGCTCTGGCCTAGGCCCTCTAGCGATATCTTGCACTGCGTCTGCTCTCCCTCGTTCCCTGGCGCGCTCTCGCACGTTCTCCACGAGGCTCAGGATGTCAAGCGTCTGTGTCCCACCCACTTCCTGTCTGTCGGCAAAAGCACACCGGGAAATGTAGTCCCAATGTCCAGTGTCTCTGATCGCGATCGTCTCCATCTTGTGGCCAAAAATAGGTACTGCCACAGCAAGATTTTAACACAGCGCTACAATATCATCAGGAAAAATTGGCACCTACTAAAACGAGATTCAATATTAAAAGATCTTATTGGTGATAGACCCAAGTTGGTGAAAAGTGGGGCGAAAAACATTAAGAAAACTCTGGTGAAGAGTCATAAAAACCCACAGATTAACACCAATTTATTTAATCTCAAGGAGGGTTTCTACCGGTGCCGGCTTTGCCCGGCATGTATTAACCTTAAATTGAATAAGTTAACTATATCGGAGTTTATGAGTGGTGCTAAGCAATATAATATCAAGGGAGTCCTTACGTGCAGAACAAAAACTGTTATATATAGACTTACGTGCCCATGTGGACTACATTCTGTAGGCCACACCACCAGGTTGTTATCAACTAGAATTAGAGAACATGTACAGTATATCTCAAGAGGTTTGGAAACACACTCGGTCTCAGCACATTTTAAAAATGCCCATGGACAATCTCCAGACGGCATGTCATTTACTGCAATACAAAAAAAATCGAAAGTCACTGGAGAGGGGGGGATTTCAACAGAAAGATCCATTGAGCGGAGATGAAATGGATCTATACCCTCAACACACTGATTCCTTCAGGACCAAATGCAGATTTTGAGTTGTGTCACTTTCTGTAGTCTGTTCCTATTCTCTCATTACAATATGCTGTGTGCTTTACAGTATGGTCTTTTGGTATCCCCTCTTTTGTATATATTTTCTTATGCACATCTATCTATAATGTAGTCTGTTATATTTGTGTCAAGCCAGCATTGGGACTTTGACTCTATCCCAGGGAGGACATTGATATCGCTACACCACCAGTCTATTTTGTTGTTATGTTTTGATGGTTATCAGCGCTACCTACTCTTCTTTTCATCGACATCCATTATATGTTTTGAGCCTGAGTATGGTGCGTCTGAGGTGGAGTGGAGGTTGAGTGCTTGTAAGCCAGTGATTCCCATTTGACTGTGTATCTTTAGATAGTTTCCTCTGTCCTACTCGTGAGTTTCTGCATGTGACAAAAGAGCCATTTCTGCCTGTATGATGATAATGCAGACCCAGTGTGACATTGTGTCAGATAAGGGACATTATCTAGAGTTTCCAACCTTTCATCCCAGTGATATTTCTGTAACGGATAAACTAATAATAAACTTTAATAAATTTAATCAAGACATTTGCATTAGCGACAATCATAAAAAACATAGAAGATGAATAATCACATCAGGTTAATAGTATATGAATTAAATCAATAAAGAAGACACCTAAGCTAGAAGAATCCAGTCAGCACCAAGCCGACAATCATCTTTTTTTTTATTGATTTGTTTTTATGATTATCGTTAATTTTTTTATGATTGTCTTGATTATATTTAATAAAGTTTTATTCTTTGTTAAGTTGTGGGTGAGGCCCATTCTTTCCAAATTTGGCACAAGATATTGGTTCCCGACTTTTTTTTACTTTTTGTTAAAACATAGGATAAAGCAATACGTGAAAATTAAAAATGAGCGAATTTACATAATTTAAATCTTTTGTTTTATGATAGACTTTATGAATTTTTTTTATTGTACCCTACGTTGAAGAATTAAACAGACAAGTAGCCACCCCATGCTTCAAATAAATATTATGATAATATATTCATTTTTTAACAAAAAAAGCTTGCTAGTGAAAGGGTTAATTTGAGATTGAGTAAAGTTCTTTCTAGATCTAGAAATGAGCCGAGAGACGTCGTGTGAGTCTGTAAGCTTGAAAGATGTGTAATTCATGCGGTTTCCGGGCACTGAGTGAGATCCTCCGCTTCGTATGTAGAATTGCTGTCCCTCATGGACAGGGCGTGAGTTTGATCAATCCTGGACACAGCGGCTGCGGCTGAATAGTGAACGTAAAGGAGAGAGACACAACTACAAAGGAAATAAATCACAATATCTTAAAACAAATGTCTGTAACGTATAAACATTAACAAAAAATGTCCAGAGCTGTGAAAACGCTGCATCCTTCGAATGATGAGCTGCCGATATGATGGTGGTTTTATAGAATTCCATCCCAATACAAACAGCAGAGGGTCATAAAGTAAGATATGATTTATTTATATGAGTCAAAGGTCTGAATGTGACATAAAACCTACATTTTATAAGAGCAAAGACTAGAAACTGGATTTTTTAAGGTTTACAGCCACAGTCTATAGGTTTTATAGGTTTGGGAGTCTGAAGGAAATGTCCAGACGAGATGTTTTACACGTTGCAGCTCACGCGTCTTGTTAACGGAATTTGTGTCAAAGTGAGACAGAGAAACAAACAAAGAAAACGTCCTTTTCTGGCAAAGTGGAGAAGAGAATTCACCGGCAAACACCGGCACGCACCAGGACACACACCAGGACACGCACTGGGACACACACCAGGTCACAAACTGGGATACGCACCAGGATACACACCAGGACACGCAGCAGGACACACACCAGGACACACACCAGGACACGCACTGGGACACACACCAGGACACGCACTGGGACACACACCAGGTCACAAACTGGGATACGCACCAGGACACACACCAGGACACGCAGCAGGACACACACCGGGACACACACCAGGACACACACTGGGACACACACCAGGACACAAACTGGGATAGGCACCGGGACACAAACTGGGATAGGCACCGGGACACACACCGGCATGCACCAGGACACACACTGGGACACGCACCAGGTCACAAACTGGGATACGCACCGGGACACACAACAGGAAACACACCGGGACACACACCAGGACACACACTGGGATACGCACCGGGACACACACCGGCACACAAGTGGACACATACCGCGCACCATGGAGGAGTTAGCCAAACTGAAAAGTAAAGTGAAACACTTCAGATTTGAAGCAAAGAGCGGATATTCTCGTCTCCTCATCCAGCTCTTTGGGTATTTGGGGCACGGGAAGTCCTCCTTCATCAACACGTGTAGGTATGTCTGGGACGATGGAGAATTCATCAATCACACCCAGGCAAACAGTGATCGTGGAGGACACACCACGGAAAGGATATCTTACCCACTCACTGAGACCATCACGCTGGTGGATAACCGCGGCTGTCGCACAATGGACGGCTACGAGACCGGAGAGATCTACACACAGCTGGGTAAGTGCAAAATGTAACGAGACATTACTGCTGACACGGGGCATTAATCTATGAATCCTGTAGATATTGCACATTTCTGGGACCTGGTCACACAGGACGATATAGTGTATTATTCATCATTCAGTCTGATCTACCAAAAGTAACTATTATCAAGGATCTCCTGTATGTTTCTATCATACAGCATTTTGATTTGCGGTAAGAATTCGGCTGAGATATTGGCTCTCGCAGCTTTACTTTTCAATGGACATAGCAGCTTTAGAGACTCAATCCAATTCATGGGGATGCATTGCCAACTCCCCAAAAATTACTAAATGCTAAAAGAGGCTGATTAATGGATTTCCAGACCAGGAAATCGAGGGAATCAGACGGAAATCGTTTTATAAACATCAGATATTTCTAATAGTCACGTTTAAAGACACAATCTGTGAGATGCCGGATAAAAAGAGGATTTTCTGGCCATTTTCCCGGCTTTACTCAGACCAGCTGAAGTTTTTGAATATTACCTACAGCTGAATTAATTTGATTGAATATTCGGAAATACAGCTGATACAATTAAATCGTGATTTGTAATCATGTTTCCTCTCATCGAGTCTCTCTCTGTCTGTGATGGAAACGTTTGGGGTTTTTTTGCTCTTCAAAGCAAACAGTTCGCCAATCATTTTGAATTGCCAGTGAACCACGGTGCTGTTCGGTGGCAGTGAAATACAGTGAATGTTCATCGCCAGTGAAATACGGTGTCTATTCGGCGGCAGTGAAATACGGGTCCTGTTCGGCAGCAGTGAAATCCCCCATAGAAAAGCAATGGTTAATCTATTCACATTGAACAGCAGAGAAATGTCAGTGAAATGCCCTGATGTTCAGTGGTTTAATTTGACAGGTTTAATCAGGCGAATCCCATATGTTTCAATGTTACAAAATATTCCCGTTTTAATTCAATATCTAATAAACCGTTTATTATGTTAATCTGCAGCAAAAAGTCTCTTTATTTATTTTTTAGCCATTTCGGGATTTTTTCAGCTAATTTCTTTTTAAATAGTGATTTTTTTTCTGTAACAGACCTTTTTATTATCATTCATTGGATTTTAGATGTAAATTCCAGACATTTTCATCCAGTAGTTTTTTGCAAACAATGTTTCAATTTTCAAACTTTCAATCGTATTGTTTTTGTTTGTTTTTTCAAGACGGCGGCTTGTGGGATTTTTTCTGCGGCTGGTCAAGGCTGTGCTCAGCAGCTCGTCGGCTGCTGTCCGGCATGTTTGCGGCACCTGTCTGTGTCGTGTTTGCGGCATGTTTGTGTCTGGCGGGCTGATGGCACGTTTGTGTCGATGGACGAAGTGCGGCAAATCAGAAAGCACCAAAATGTTGTCAACCATGTCTAGTAACTCACATAATGCTATTAGTAAAGAGGCGAACGTTTGGAAAATGCAATAATATCAAAATAAATACTCAAAAATGACTAAAATTTACTCAGCTTCAAATACAAAAAGTAACCGGAAACTAAAACACCGTTTTATGGGTTTGTTTATATTTCTTTCTTTCATTCAATCCAAACATTGTTTAATTCTATTATTTTTACTTTTTAACTTATACCTCTGACCCGCTTGGGGTGAGAACAGGTGTCACAGACGTCCAAAACAAAGGAAACAATGAATGAAAACAATTGCAATTGGGAAAGAGATGTTGTTAGTATACGGCTCACTTATCACATATATACGGTATATATATATAAACACATTGTGTCTCTTGATTCGATCTCAGTATCCCTCGTTCTTTTTGTAATCTGTGTCCAGCTAACCTGCTGCCCCTGGATAAGCCGGTGGAGTGGAGCAAAGGAGATATGCTTGCTGAGAGAATAAGACAGGCTGAACCTGACGTCCAAAGCTCTGATTTCATCTTTCCGATATTTGTGCACAGGTAAGAGAATCCCAAGACCTGAGATAAAATCCCTGAAACCCGACATAGGGCCTTATTCCCTTCCAAACACTAAAATGGGGAAAATAACGGGGATAATGTGCCCCTGCAGGTTTCCCAGTAGCGTCCCCATTTCAGCGTGAGATTCCTGGGCATGCACTACTTCAGCACCTTGCCCCAAAACCATTTACTGCCATCAGGGATACTCGTGGTAGCCGCAAGTATAACCTCTTGGCAGGCCCGGACTGGCCATCAGGCTTACCGTAGCTGCGGGCCTTCTGGGCCGGTCGACCGTTAGCGAGGAGGCCTTAACAGTTTCCAGCCAGCCAGGCTGCCTGGGGCAGCCTTGGTCCGGCGGGGACTCCAAGCTGGCGGCCAGCGCGTCCAATCGGATAAGCAGAGGGAGGCGGCCCTCCGGCCGGCACCGCTGATTATGTCACGGGGAGCAGCGCATGACGGCACGCCCTGTGACATAATCAGCGGGTGTTGGTTGGAGTTCTGAAAATTGCCTACTTTTTCAGAACACATGTCTCCCGCTGATTATTAATAACCCGTCGAAGAAACCGCCTAACACAGCCGCAACCTGCCAAACAAACCGCCGAATGCAGCCAATGACCCACTGAAAGCAGCTGATGACCCACTCGAAAGGACCACCGGAAAAAGCCGACCAGCCACCAAACTGGTAAAAAAAAACACAAACATTTAAAATATATATATTTTTTTTAAAAAACTACTGCATGAAAATGCCCGCAAATGACATATAGGCTCATTTGAAGACTAATAATAAAAGGTCTGTTACAGAAAGAAAAACGATATTTAAAAAAAAAATTCTGAGCATTTCACTGACATTTCTCTGCTGTTCAATGTGAATAGATTAACCATTACTTCTCTATGGGGATTTCCCTGCCACCGAACAGCACCGTATTTCACTGACGCTGAACAGACACCGTATTTCACTGCCGTCGAACAGCACTGTATTTCACTGTCGCCGAACAGGCGCCGTATTTCACTGCCGCCGAACAGGCGCCGTATTTCACTGCTGCCGAACAGGTGCCGTATTTCAATGCCACCGAACAGGCGCCGTATTTCACTGCCGCCGAAAAGGCACCGTATTTCACTGCCGTCGAACAGCACCGTATTCCACTGCCGCCGAACAAGCACTGTATTTCACTGCCGCCGAACAGACACCGTATTTCACTGCCGCCGAACAGGTGCCATATTTCACTGCCATCGAACAGCACTATATTCCACTGCCGCCGAACAGGCACTGTATTTCACTGCCGCCGAACAGGCACCATATTTAACTGCCACTGAACAGCACCGTATTTCACTGCCGTCGAACAGGCACCGTATTTCACTGCTGCTGAACAGGCACCGTGTTTCACTGCTGTCGAACAGCATCGTATTTCACTGGCAATTCACCAAAATTTGGGGAATTGCTAGCTTTTTGTAAAACCGAATGGCCACAAAATGCACCGTACGGGGAAATTTCTTGGCCAATTCGGTGCTCTTTAAATAATCCCTAAAGTGCACCAAATGGTGAATTCTATTTTCCGGTGCAATTTTGTGGCCGTTCGGTGACCTTTGTCGTCAGTGAAATCCCATAGAGATGTAATGGTTAATCTATTCAGAGATGCTGAACTGCACTGAAATGTTGGTGAAATTCCTATTTTCTTTCCCCACCGATTTTTTTGGTGCTTCAGTTCGACAGCTTTAAACGAGCGAATCCCATAGGATTCAGTATAAAAAAAATATTATTGTTTTATTATTTTTATTCAACCCTTTATTCTTTTCAGTTCTAGCAAAAAGCCTTTATTTACTGTAATTATTTTTTTTGGTATTTTTCTGGATTTAAACGTTTTGATTCCCTTTTATATTCTGTTTTTTAAATTTATTTTGTAACAGACCATTTTAGATTATTTTTTAATAGGACCTTTTATTATTTTAATGCATTTTTGTGCTCTCTGTTAGCACCAAATAAATACAAAGTAACGTCCTTCAGCTGTTCGCTGTTTAGATATCGTTTTAGGTTACTGTCATTACCTGATACATCTGCATTGTGTGATATTGTCATTGTGTGATATTGTCACTGTGTGATATTGTCATCGTGTGAGCCAGTGAAAGCTCTTTCCACACCCCCTTCCACATGAAAGATTTGAGTGGTTTGATTTTTAAAGGTTCAGGTTGTGGTGTTTGCGTATTAAGCAGACATTCCCCTCACTGTGTCCGTCTGTTGCATCTGTGTCCCCGTAAGTTTGTCATTGCATTATCTTTATTCAGTGTCAAACCTTATCCAGAAAGTCTGATGTTACACTGTGACTGTCAGGGGCTCTATTGCTCTGGTTTTGGGCTATGGCTGGGGGCAGAAGCACCAGAATGGGTTATGGCTGGGGACGACACTGGATTGGACTGTGGCTGTGGGCAGTGACACAGAATGGGCTAAGGCAGGAGAGCTGCACCAGAATGGACTATGTCTGTATGAAGTTTCATGGTAACGCTGGATTCAGAGCAGTTTCCTAATGATTTGTGTTCACTGATCAGGTAGTGAGGAGGAAACATTTCACGTCATGTGATACAACAAACCAGCCATGGAGACACAGCTACTGGAAGCTTTATCTCTACTTTAATCATATCTCGATACGTTTCTGTCCTTTATAGTGTGAGGATGTCCATCGTTTCTGAAGACCTTCACCAATTCAGGGATTTGCTGAAAACTGCGAGAGATTTAACAGGTAAAACACATATTTTATTTATTTATTTGCTTCTAATAAACGTCTATTTATCTTCATTAAGTGAATGTTTTAAAGCAGAGCCTGGGGTAGTTTGGCTCATAAGATGCCATGACTAGTGGCTCAGTGAAATGGAGGCCACACCAATCGACCAATGGCCGCGCCAAAAGACCCAAATCAGGGCTTCGTTAAATTTAAATGAGTTTCATTACTGAAAGAAACAAATCAGGGCCTGTAAACCGTGACTGTCACAGCGGAAACTATCTGCCGGATTAGACAGAAGATCCTCTCTGAGCAGGGATTCCTCCTGGCTATTGATTTCACTGTATAAACCATTCATTGAGACGGCACTTCCCTTTTTAAGTCCCACTGGATGACCCTGTGCCCTCCATGCAGTCTTTAGAGATACTGTATGTGTATATGTTAGTTCATGATGAAGCCTCCATCACATATAACTCCTGCATTGTCTTCTTTCTATCAGGAATATTCCCCATTGTTGTTCTGACCTATAAGACCCGTGGAAATGTTTCAGAGAAGGAGAGGATTTTCAGGGATCTCGGGGTGGAGCGGGTCTTTGCTTTTGAGAATTACACCCCATTGGATCATATAAAGACTCGAGGAAGACACGAAGATGTCCTGAGGTTCCTTCATGAGCTTATTACGGATGTGAAGTTTCGAGTTTCTCAAGCACGAAATCCCGAGAAGGAAATGGTGGACAGGAAGATACTCGTGCTCAAACACATAAAGAATCGCGACAATGAAGAGCACAGAGTGAGCCAGGAACAAAGAGGAACAACCGGGGAACAGAGAGTGGAACCAGGAACCACCAAGGAACAGAGAGCAGAACCAGAAACCACTGGGGAACAGAGAGTGGAACCAGGAACCACCAAGGAACAGAGAGCAGAACCAGAAACCACTGGGGAACAGAGAGTGGAACCAGGAACCATCGGGAAACAGAGAGCGGAATCAGGAACCACCGGGGAACAGGGAGCGGAGCCAGGAACCACCGAGGAACAGAGAGATAAAGACAAGGAAGTGAAACAATGCAGCAATGAGCCTAAACCACAAAGCAACAAAATAACAAATCTGCAACAAAATGAACAACAAAAGCCCAATAACACAAGACAAAGGGCGACGTGGCCGGAGACAAAGACTGAACACAGAGAAAGTAACATTTACAACGACATCAGAAACCGAGAGGAGACATTCAGGGAGCCCAAAACACCGGACAAAAAGGGGAAACGTGGGAAAGGAAGACGGGGAAATAGCTGTAAATCACAATAAGTCTCCCTGCACAACATGGGGATCTGAAATCCTGCGAAAGCCTGAAATTACAAGGAAATGCACATTATTTATTAATATTACATCACAATGTGTCAGGATGACTTACTGAATGTGGGAAGGTTTGAATTTCAAGAATCAGGTCAAAATTCTAAATCTAATGTGATAGTAGACATGTTTCGTGATAAGCGTCTCGTTTCGAGCACTTTATCAGGGTTATTCAGAGAGAGGTGAAACTCTGGAGAATGACTGGAGAAGTGAAAATTCTAGGTCAAAATAGCCAAACCAGAAAAATTCTCCCATTTATCTCACTTTCCAAATCGGCTATTTTGACCTAGAATTTTCACTTCTCCAAAAGTTCTCCAGAGTTTCACCTTTCTCTGAATAACCCTGTATTTCTACTGATCCAAGATCTTAATTTTTTCAGAAATTAATTCTCTTTGGAAACAATAAGCAGGAATTTTCAGATGTTTAAATATCAGCGCGTCCATTGGCTGAGACAAAGGAATCCCCGAATTTATTTTCATAGAGATGTGAGATGCCAGAGATTCCGGCTAATGTCCACAGAAACCAGAAAAACGAGCCGCATGGAATGTTCCAGATTTGCCAATATATAGAATGTCACAATAAACGCCCTAAAGCAGAATGCAGGAGATCAGTGAGAGAGGAAGCCAACGTGTCCTTAATACTCACACTGCCTGACGAGGCTGAAGGAGATGCCTGGGGGCAGGGGTCAAGTCCTAAAAATAGAAGGGCCCTTTTCCCTAATGAATATTAATGGTATTGTTCCGGTGAGTAAGGGTTAACGTCAGTATAAGTAACTTTAACTCATGCCCCCATATTACCTTCCTGACGTTAAACACTAAAAATCCCGTTACCGCATCATTGCTTGCGCGAGCTTCCTGTACTTTGTGCATCCTATACTTAACATGGGGAGCCAATCAGTAATTAGCGTTATGTGTAAAGTTTTATAAAGTGCAGGCGCTAATTACCGCACCGATAGGCTACACTAATTTTTATTGTCACATACAAGCTGGTGCTGTATGATTGCACTTTTGCAGAATCATTTAACACCCCCTAACCCCCCCCCCTCGACTCAGACCTCCTGGAGGTTACATTTTTCATAAAAGAAAATTAAATTCAAGGCCAAACTGTTTTTTCTCGCTCATTAAGCTGACATGGAACCCGGAAACTGATGGACGGGGGAGAGAGAAAGACTTTGCTGTGTTGGGAAACTATTTTCTTTGTATAAAAATAAAGTCATGGTTGAGTTTTCAGCGGCTTAATGACAGCTTTATTATTCTCTAGTGTTGCTTTATTATTCTCTAATATTGCTTTATTATTCTCTGATATTGCTTTATTATTCTCTAATATTGCTTTATTATTCTCTAGTGTTGCTTTATTATTCTCTAATATTGCTTTATTATTCTCTAGTGTTGCTTTATTATTCTCTAATATTGCTTTATTATTGCAGATTAATCAGCGCGAGACGAGCCCTGGCCCAAATAAACTATAACTCTGAACATTACACCCTGCCTTCTCTGAGCGCCGTCTGTAGCGCAATCATACTGACTTCACATGTTATTGCATACAGTTTATTGGGATACATTTTATTGGATACAGTTTATTAAGTTACAATTAATTGGGAATAATTTTATTGGGATATTGGGTTACATTTTATTGGCAATAATGTTTTGGATACATTTTATTTGGATTTATTTTATTGGGATACAATGTTTTGGGATACATTTTTATGGGATAGAGTTAATTTGGAATCATTTTATTGGATACACTTTTTGGGATATATTTTGTGGGATACAGTATTTTAAGATACATTTTGAAGGGGATCATTTTATTTGAATTCATTTTATTGGGATAAAGTTTACTGAGAATCAATTTTTGGCTTACATTGTATTGGGATACATTTTATTGGGATACATTGTATTGGATAATTTTTTTGGATACATTTTATTGGGATACATTTTATTGGATAATTTTTTTGGATACATTTTATTGAAAAAGCTGGTCTGCTTGAACTAGTCAAGCTTATCACAAGGTATTGGTGACAAGATTTAAAACAAAGAAAACTTTATTAAGGCACGAAGCCAATAATTAGGAACTGGATACAACGTGATCACTTTAGACAAACACACAACAAAAATGGTAACAAAGTGTTCAATCTGTTAAGGCATCTCCGTAAGCATAATGTGTCTAAGAACTCAAGAGTCTCATTCGAATCAGCTGAATGCTGTAATATATATTGAGGAGATGAGGACATACTTGAAAACGAGAGAAATCTCAATGTATCCTTCCTGGTAAAATCCTTTATAAATAAATAAATAAATAAATAAATGGCAATGGGGAGCCTAAGGAACACATAAAAGAAAAATAGGGGCAGAAACTCTTTATGTAAATCTATACATACATTGTATATATATATATGTATATATAGCCCCCCACACACAATCTGCAGTGTTGGAAAACATTATAAACCACAAGGTACCCTTATAATATGTTGGCGCAGCAGTGATCAAAAAGAATATATACCGACTATCAAGAAGTGCTTGGAAATATACCATCCATACGAGATTTGAAATGCCAAAATTCTTTCATCACAAAATCCCCTCGATGGGGGAGGGAACTTTTAGGAAGAGGGTGAAAGGTGAGTTGCCCACAGTCAGAGATATATGTATATGTGTACAACGGCATGCACTGTGTTGAAAGGGTTATAGATCGCCAAGTGGTTTTACAATGCACTCTCCCAACCAATGGTCATATAAACGGTTCAAAAATACCTGGACACATATGGTCCATGTGGAAAGTAAATACCGATCGCAGTATCAACCATGGTCACCCAATTGTTAGCTGTGTAAGGGAGATTTGAAAGGGTCAGAGTTAGATGCCCACAATCCAAAAAATACGCACCAGCGTCTGCAATATTGAGGAATTTGTAAAACGCCTAAAAAGCCCTTGTGATACACTGCCACAGCAGTGATCCAACATGAATAAATGCCAATAGCAATGCCGTAAATGATAACCACAAAAACTTGCTGTATATGGGAGATTTGGGGGTAAGGATTAAACTGCCCACAGAAAAAATGCACCCTACACGCGTTTCGCCTTGCACAGGTTCGTCAGGAGTTTTATTGGATACATTTTATTGGATACATTTTTTGGGATACTTTTTATTGGATACATGTTTTTTGAGATACATTTTGATGAGTAAATATAAAGATATTTTGATCTGCGTCCTGATAAATATCGCTCACAGTGTAATATATATATATATGAAAGGATTTCTTAGTGATTCTGATAAATGATAAATATAAAACACTCATATAACTGATTCACTACATTGAAAATTGATTTCTAGGAATCCCATGATCCTCTGCGTTCCTGGAGCTGTCTGCACTGATTACTGTCTGTGAATGGAAACCTGGGAAATGACCATAAGGCTTGAGTTAAGTCAGCTCCATCGCCCCAATCAGCAGCTTTGTTGATCGTATTCCGGGCATTTCACTCTCGTTTATACTCGCTAACGGAAATTTCAGCTTAATCGATTTAATCCCACTTTATCAGAAAACCAATTTCAGAAAAATATATACTTTCCTGGAATGGGTTAATAAATGGGTTTCCAGGCAGAGAAACATTGGAAAGTCAGACTGAATCCCTCGTTAAAGCATTGGATGATCAAGCAGCCGTGCTTTGTGAAGAAAATCCACGTGATACCGGCACAAAATATGTGTTTTCTGGTTTTACCAGCCCACTTTCTTTGGAGCAGCATCACGTTTAGCTTTTAAGCTGTGGCTGAGTTTTTTCAGTGGATCCAGTTGATATTTTGTAATAATTAAATCGAGCCTCTAGTTACATAGTGTCGGGTTCTGATGTCGATGTGAACGTCTCGCGACCTGCTACACTTTTCATGTTTGTTTATAAATACCCTCAGTCTCTGGAATTCATATCATTTTAAAAGTGCGTTTTATGGTTGGTGCGTGTGATATAAAGCGTCAGTAACGTTTACAGGCTGGGGATAAACTGCGCACAGCACAAGGAAATGGAGACTCACTTTATGTAAAACAAAGCGATAAACTGCCCAGAAACGTGTAAAAACGTGTAAAATGAAGTTTCAGCGTTTATTGGGTCTGTCCAGGAACATAAAAGGGTTTATTCAGCTCTCTCGTTCCCTGCACTTCCCTGCACTTTGGGGAATCAAAGTTCCCCACCCTGCGTTGAATTCAGCATTAACTGCAGGGTCCCTGGAGTGCAGGGAAAACCCGCCGCAAACCCACCGCAATCCTGCTGCAATCCTGACGAAAACCCACCGAAAGTCAGAAAAAACAGAACCAAACATGTTGGAAAAAGCCAATGAGCAGCCGATCACAGCGCAGAGCAGCCGCCGGAAAAAGCCGACAAGCAGACGAGCGGGGTAAAAAAGTAAAAAAGACAGTTCGCTTGAAAGTTTCAAAGTTGAAACAGTGTTTGCAAAAAAACAACTAGACATGTGCACAGCACAAAATTTCGTTTTGAACTAATGGATTAGTCCTAAAATGCAATTTATTTAGTTGCTAAAGAAATTCGTTTTCAGTTCTTTAGTATGAAAACTAATTTCATTCATCCGGAAACCAGTGGATACAATTACTATTGTAGTGGCTCCTCA
Organism: Leptobrachium leishanense; assembly: GCA_009667805.1. NCBI lineage: Eukaryota > Metazoa > Chordata > Amphibia > Anura > Megophryidae > Leptobrachium > Leptobrachium leishanense. The sequence goes on along the minus strand of RXON01001207.1, from coordinate 5,881 downwards.
GAGGGCTGAGATCGCTGCTTGTTACAGTATCTCCCACTCTCAGCACAACGTGGGCCATATTACATAGTTGGTGCTAACTTAACCAGAGCTGTTGTAAACTTCCCAGAGCCATTATAGCCTATGGAGGTTTTCAGTTTACAACAGCTCTGGTTAAGTTAGCACCAACATTGTAATACTGTCCCGTGTCAGGCAAAGCTGTTACAGTAACTGACTGCTGCTCATCACAGCGCTCAGAGTTTCAGTAAAACGAGTAAATAATATTATTATATATAAGAGGTTAGAACAATATTATTTCCTTGTTTTACTGAAACTCTGAGCACTGTTACAGTCAGTTACTGTAACAGCTGAGCCTGATACATTGTATTGAGAGATAATGTAACAAGCAGCCGATCTCAGCGCTCACAGCCACTGGATTTAAAGGGCTAAAAAAAACAAACGCTCCTCTCTGTATAATGTTTATAACATCCTCCTGCATTAATTAATACCCCTCTCTGTATAATGTATAGAACATCCTCCTGAATTAATTAATGTCCCTCTCTGTATAGAACATCCTCCTCAATTTATACCTTTCTCTGTATAATGTATATAACATCCTCCTGCATTAATACCCTTATCTGTATAATGTATAGAACATCCTCCTGCATTAATACCCCTCTCTGTATAATGTATAGAACATCCTCCTGCATTAATTAATGCCCCTCTCTGTATAGAACATCCTACTGCATTGGCATGTGGAGGGTGCAGAACTTCGGATGTTGCGATGTTGCGCTTCATTACTGGTCTCCTTCACTCTTCAATATAATTTCATAAAAAGGACTGAAACTAAAATGTAGTGCACTTTATTTTAGTCTCTTTCGTTTTTTGTACTGAGCAGTTTCGTATCTCTTGAGTCATACGAAAACTAAATTATCCAAAATTCGGACTAAATCGTTTTAGTACTAAAATGAATGCACATGTCTAAAAACTACTACTATTACTACTGAACGAAAATGTCTGGAATTTACATATAAGATCCTATGAATGATAATAAAAAGGGCTGTTATAGAAAGAAAAAAAACTATTTAAAAAAGAAATGGAAAAAGAATTTTGCCGAAAAAATCCCAAAAACTGCCTAAAAGATCCTAAAAAAATCAATCAGTAAAGAGACTTTTTGCTGCAGAATATTATAATAAACGGTTTATTAGATATTGGATTATTGGATATTATTGGATATTCTTCCCGCCCGGGAAACCAGAGAAATCTCAATGTATTCTTCCTGGAAACCAGAGAAATCTCAATGTATCCTTCCTGGAAACCAGAGAAATCTCAATGTATCATTCCTGGAAACCAGAGAAATCTCAATGTATCCTTCCTGAAAAACCAGAGAAATCTCAATGTATCCTTCTTGGAAAACCAAAGAAATCTCAATGTATCCTTCCTGGAAAACCAGAGAAATCTCAATGTATCCTTCCTGGAAAACCAGAGAAATCTCAATGTATCCTTCCTGGAAAACCAGAGAAATCTCAATGTATCCTTCCTGGTAAACCAGAGAAATCTCATTGTATCCTTCCTGGAAACCAGAGAAATCTCAATGTATCCTTCCTGGAAACCAGAGAAATCTCAATGTATGCTTCCTGGAAATCGAGAGAAATCTCAATGTATCCTTCCCGGTAAATCAGAGAAAGCTCAATGTATCCTTCCTGGAAATCGAGAGAAATCTCAATGTATCCTTCCCGGTAAACCAGAGAAATCTCAATGTATCCTTCCTGGAAATCGAGAGAAATCTCAATGTATCCTTCCTGGAAATCGAGAGAAATCTCAATGTATCCTTCCTGGTAAACACTTTCTCAAAAAAAATCATATAAAACACTTGGCCAGAGCTTGTACTTTACATCCAATAGTTTGCAAGAAATTTCTATAAAAAAAGAAGAGGATTTAGATCAAATATACAATAATTAAGAAAAGATCTTAATTAAATTAATAAGATATTATTTTATAAAAAATAAACATTTAATATGAAAAAACAAGAATTAGTTGTGATCAGTATCTGTAACGAGCGGGTTAGTAAGATCTTAAAACGAATTGGTTTTAACGAGGGGTTCCCTATAATTTATTCCACAATATATAAACCCAAACTGAGACAGTCTGGCAGCAGCGATTTAATGTCACCAGACGCTTATTAGGGCAGCTGAGCATCATGGGAAATGTAGTTCCAAAATATGTGCAGGGCTAAGACTATGCATTACACAGCACTGTAAACACCATCAGCATTGTGTGTATGTGTATATATATATATATTCCCCTCCAGTCCAGCAGTGAGAGAGTTAATCCGTTAAACTGTTCCCGCCCCTCCCCCGTGAGAAAAACTGAGCTAAAGTGAAAGTGAAACCTTTTATAGTTACAGGAAGAGAGAAAATCGACGAGAGAGAGAGAGAGAGAGAGGACTGCGGGGAGAGACTGAGAGAGAGACTGACAGAGAGACAGACAGGGGGACAGCGTGCAAGAGTGTCGGACAGACGCAGACACAAAGAGAGACGGACGGCGCAGACACAAAGAGACAGACGGATGCAGATGGGGAGAGAAAGAAAACAAGACTGACAAATTGAAAATCAGACAGACAGACAGGGCCTGATACAAAGACAGACGCACAGACAGAGCTTATTGCAGAGAAACACCCACTGATAGAGAGAAAGACAGTAAAGCGAGATCACAGCCTGTGACAGACACTCAGACCCCACACCTGTCCTCTCCATAGTGGAATAATGTCCTTTCTCAGCTTTGGATGGTGAGAACTTCCTGATTCCTTCATGCATTTATTACTGTGTCAACGTGACATTAACCCCATGTTTCCATGTCTGAGTGGGAATTGTTTTATAACATCCGTATCACCTCCTGACTCTTCTCATGGCTGGACGTTTATCCTCGTTTATAATTTGTTTTATAATATTGTGATAATAATTGCATCCCACTCGAGTCATATCACCTCCTGACTCTTCTCATGGCTGGACGTTTATCCTCGTTTATAATTTGTTTTATAATATTGTGATAATAATAGCATCCCACTCGAGTCATATCACCTCCTGACTCTTCTCATGGCTGGACGTTTATCCTCATTTATAATTTGTTTTATAATATTGTGATAATAATAGCATCCCACTCGAGTCATATCACCTCCTGGCTCTTCTCATGGCTGGACGTTTAGCCTCGTTTATCATAAATTCATAATATTGTGATAATAACATACCGCCTGAGTCGTATCACCTCCTGATTCTTCTCATGGCTGGACGTTTACCCTCGTTTATAATAAATTCATAATATTGTGATAATAACATCCCGTCTGAGTCATATCACCTCCTGACTCTTCTCATGGCTGGATGTTTGCCCTTGTTTATAATTGATTGAATAGGATCTCTAGCCGAACTGTACACATACGCAATCTACCCATTAAGGGGATCCTCTATGCCACAGTTTCTTGGGCTCTGGCGACTCTTACCACGTTGGCTTCTGCGGATTGCCTTGGCCGATATCGGGGCACAGAGCATGACACACAGACACAGGTTTAGGTTATCAGCTCAATGTGCCCGGCATTAACCTTGATGCATAGATTTTATTGGATTCTCGGAGGGGGAGAGAGAGTGAGGGGTCATTATGTAAGAGGACCCCAGGAATGTCATGCGTCACTTGGTATCCTTGTCACTGAGAAATATTGTTATGGAGATCTGACTATCCAGCATGGCGGGACCATTGGCCATTATAACCTGAACATCTTTTATTATGGAACATCTTGATTTAAGGAAATTAAAAACACTTTAATTGTCAGGTAAAGATTTCAACTCTTAGCTGCGTCTCCTTACAATAATAAATTCATAATATTGTGATGATAATAATAACGCGCTGCTTGTTTTTTTTTCTGTTTATTCTGAGTTAATAAGTGGCTGCTCTGTGTTACAGGAGGAGAGACGCCTCGACACATAATGCTCGACCGTACCTGCCCAACCATGGGAGAATAACCAAGTGAGTATACTGACAGCACAAACTGCTAACCACAACCTGAGAAGATCACACAGACAGGTGAGGCCAGTGGAGGGAGCCTGTAGGCCCATGCCTATTGTCCGGCCCTGAGTATCAGAGTGAGACACGATGTGAGCCGTGAGATCCGACACAGAAACATTGAGAGACGTCGCTGATATCACTTACATTCACCAACATTTACTTTTAATTCATTAAAACAATAAAACACATAAAATAACATTCTCCTTCCTGCAGGACAAAGCACACTGTGGGCATCATCTCCCGCTGCCAGGAGAGCGACCTGAAATGGCTGGTGGATCTTCTGAGATCTGATCCTTTTGAAGGGATCGTCGGAGACGTGAGGCACCTTCTGATCACTAACACCAATGCACGGGAATGGAAGAGTCGCTCAGAGAGGTGCACTGTGGGAATTCTGTATCATACGAAGCGCCATGGAAGGGTTAATGTCACTGATGTTCCTAATGCGATGTATGAAGAGGAGCTGACGTTCATCTCTGAGCGTTACGGTGAGAAACAAACATCTAACACTGCGGGTCCATTCTGCTAGGACTGGTAACCTGCTCACCCCAACTCGCGGAATGACCGCTCCTGCTACCCCAACCTGCTGCTGCCAGAGGGTTAGCGCTTGGATTCCAGTAGAAGCACAAAGTATTTTATAACAAGAGTTACTACAACGCGCGCTGCCAATCACTGCTCACAGTGTACACTCCGGAATCCAATGAGTGTTACTGCGGGAATTACACAAGATCTAAATGAGACCTCGCACTGCACAAGTCCTGTAGGATGGACATCGAGGAACTATCTGACCTTCTAATAACATAATTAGGACATTGGGGTGGAGATCTTTGTACTGGAGAGATCTCCACTTTGAAGGGATGTCACCGTGGCCATGAACACATGGGGGACACTGTGACATGTAAATTAACTTAAGCAGTCACAGTGACTAGAGTCCCTTTAACAACAAAGTATAAGACGTGTCATCACAAGGCAGCGGGAGATAAAGCCGAGCGGGTCCAATCACGTAATTATCATGGCCTCATTATCTCTCAACTTGAGTACAGCCCAATGTGTCCAATCCCAGCTCTGACACTGTGAGTTGCACAATTCTACACAACCCTGGATACATTTATATATATCGATGTATGTTGTGCTGATTATAGGTCACATTATATATGGAGCATATTTCTAGGGTTATGTTTTATTAGAAATCCGGCCCTGAGAATTAGCGAAGAGTCTGCTGGGTTAAAGGGTTATTATCACACTTTTAGTGTGTCGCCCAGACTCGCTCTCTTCATAAAGGCCCAATGTGTCCAGTAATACAAGTAGACCCCCACCCCCTCTGGATAAAACCCTGCTTCATTGGTTCTTTCAGGGTGAGGGGATTTATGGCTGTGCCTGATGACATTGATTCTTTGGATTTGGGTTCTTTCAGGGCGAGAGAGAGTTCTGTTTGTGCTGGATGATGTTGGGTCATTGCATTTGGGTTCTTTTAGGGTGAGAGAGGGTTCTAGTTGTGATGGATGACCTTTGGTTCATTGCATTTGGGTTCTTTCAGGGTGAGGGGGTTCTGGTTGTGCCTGATGACATTGATTCATTGCATTTGGGTTCTTTCAGGGCGAGAGAGAGTTCTGTTTGTGCTGGATGATGTTGGGTCATTGCATTTGGGTTCTTTTAGGGTGAGAGAGGGTTCTAGTTGTGATGGATGACCTTTGGTTCATTGCATTTGTGTTCTTTCAGGGTGATGGGGTTTCTGGCTGTGCCTGATGACATTGATTCATTGGATTTGGGTTCTTTCAGAGCGAGAGAGGGTTCTGGTTGTGCTGGATGACGTTGGGTCATTGCATTTGGGTTCTTTCAGGGTGAGGGGGTT
>RXON01001206.1:0-10953 GCA_009667805.1 Leptobrachium leishanense | reverse complement strand
TCAGGCGCTGGGCTCTGCGCTCAGGCACTGGGCTTAGGCGCTGGGCTCTGGGCTCAGGCGCTGGGCTCAGCGCTCAGGCGCTGGGCTCAGGCGCTGGCTCTGCGCTCAGGCGCTGGGCTCTGCGCTCAGGCGCTGGGCTCAGGCGCTGGGCTCTGCGCTCAGGCGCTGGGCTCAGGCGCTGGGCTCTGCACCCAGGCACTGGGCTCAGGCGCTGGGCTCTGCGTTCAGGCGCTGGGCTCAGGCGCTGGGCTCTGCGCTCAGGCGCTGGGCTCTGCGCTCAGGCGCTGGGCTCAGGCGCTCAGGCGCTAGGCTCTGCGCTCAGGCGCTGGGCTCAGGCGCTGGGCTCTGGGCTCAGGTGCTGGGCTCAGGCGCTGGGCTCTGCGCTCAGGCGCTGGGCTCAGGCGCTGGGCTCAGGCGCTGGGCTCTGCGCTCAGGCGCTGGGCTCTGCGCTCAGGCGCTGGGCTCAGGCGCTGGGCTCTGCGCTCAAGCGCTGGGCTCAGGCGCTGGGCTCTGCGCTCAGGCGCTGGGCTCAGGCGCTGGGCTCTGCGCTCAGGCGCTGGGCTCAGGCGCTGGGCTCTGCGCTCAGGCGCTGGGCTCGGGCGCTGGGCTCTGCGCTCAGGCGCTGGGCTCGGGCGCTGGGCTCTGCGCTCAGGCGCTGGGCTCAGGTGCGTGCTAACCTCCGTAACAGGCTGTTGCGGTTGGATGCGCGCGTGCCACCTGCCGCAGCACGCCCAAAGCGTCCAACGGAGGTTGGATGCGCGCGCAGCAAACCTCCGTAGGACGCTTTGGGCGTGCTGCGACGGGTGGCGCGCGCGCGCACCTGGCTGCGCGCGCATCCAACCGCCACAGCACCCCGTGGGCTGGCGCATGCGCAGTCCATATATATATATATATATATACACACATATATATATATATATATACACACACACACTGTAACCCCATGTGGATATATATACACACACATATATGGTTGTTACAGTGTGTGTGTGTGTGTGTGTGGCTGGCATCCAGGCTCAGGCGAGCCCCCGGCTCGGCTGGGCCTCTAGGCCCAGGCCAAGCCGGGGGCTCGCCTTAGCCTGGATGCCGGCCAAGCAAGTAGCTGGCCGGCATCCAAGCTTGGGCGAGCCCCGGCTTGGCTGGGGCCTAGAGGCCCAGCCGAGCCGTGGACTCGCCTGAGCCTGGAGGACGCCCGAGCAGGCAATTCGGCCGGCCTCCATGCTTAGGTGAGTCCCCGGCTCGGCTGGGCCTCTAAGCCCAGGCCAAGCCGGCGGGCTCGCCTAAGCTTGGATACCGGGCCGAGCAAGCAGGGTGGGTGTGGAGAGCACATACTCACCTACATCGGCCTCCAGCGATGGCAGTCCCGCTTCCAGTGTCCTCTCTCTGTTGGTCACCGGTATGACATCACAAAAGCCTTTGACCCAGGGTCAAAGGCTTTCGTGACGTCATACCGGCGACCAACGGAGAGAGGACGCTGGAAGCGGGACCGCCATCGCTGGAGGAGCTAAGGGCCGATGTAGGTGAGTATGTGTAGGCAACATCCTCTTACATTGGCCCGGAGCTCCACCGGTGGCTGTCCTCTGGCTGTCGCAGGATGCTAGGCCGGCCTCCAGGCTTAGGCGAGTCCCCGCTCGGCTGGGCCTGTAGGCCAAGCCAAGCCGCGGGCTCGCCTGAGCCTGGAGGCCGGCCTAGCAGCCTGCTCGGCCGGAGGAGGTCACCGCTGGAGCTCAGGGCCGATTTAGGGAGTATGTTTTGGGAACTTCGGTCCTGAGCTCCAGCGGTGACCGTCATCCGGCTGTCGCTGGCTGCTCGGCCGGCCTCTAGGCTTAGGCGAGCCCCCGGCTTGGCTTGGGCCTACAGGCCCAGCCGAGCCGGGGGCTCGCCTAAGCCTGGAGGCCGGCCGAGCTGCCTGCGACAGCCACTGCTGGAGCTCCGGGCCAATGTAGGGGGATGTTGCCTACACATACTCACCGACATCGGCCCTTAGCTCCTCCAGCGATGGCGGTCCGCTTCCAGCGTCCTCTCTCTCTTCGTTGGTCACCGGCATGATGTAACGAAAGCCTTTGACCCCGGCATTTTGACCCGGGGTCAAAGGCTTTCGTGACGTCATACCGGCGACCAACGGAGACAGAGAGGACGCTGGAAGTGGGACCGCCATCGCTGGAGGAGCTAAGGGCCGATGTCGGTGAGTATGTGTAGGCAACATCCTCTTACATTGGCCCGGAGCTCCACCGGTGGCTGTCCTCTGGCTGTCGCAGGATGCTAGGCCGGCCTCCAGGCTTAGGCGAGTCCCCGGCTCGGCTGGGCCTGTAGGCCCAAGCCAAGCCGGGGGCTCGCCTGAGCCTGGAGGCCGGCCTAGCAGCCTGCTCGGCCGGAGGAGGTCACCGCTGGAGCTCAGGGCTGATTTAGGGGAGTATGTTTCGGGAACTTCGGTCCTGAGCTCAGCGGTGACCGTCATCTGGCTGTCGCTGGCTGCTCAGCCGGCCTCTAGGCTTAGGCGAGTCCCCGGCTCGGCTGGGCCTGTAGGCCCAAGCCAAGCCGGGGGCTCGCCTGAGCCTGGAGGCCGGCTAGCAGCCTGCTCGGCCGGAGGAGGTCACCGCTGGAGCTCAGGGCCGATTTAGGGGAGTATGTTTTGGGAACTTCGGCCCGGAGCTCCAGCGGTGACCGTCCTCCGGCTGTCGCTGGCTGCTCGGCCGGCCTCTAGGCTTAGGTGAGTCCCCGGCTCGGCTGGGCCTGTAGGCCCAAGCCAAGCCGGGGGCTCGCCTGAGCCTGGAGGCCGGCCTAGCAGCCTGCTCGGCCGGAGGAGGTCACCGCTGGAGCTCAGGGCCGATTTAGGGGAGTATGTTTTGGGAACTTCGGCCGGAGCTCCAGCGGTGACCGTCCTCCGGCTGTCGCTGGCTGCTCGGCCGGCCTCTAGGCTTAGGCGAGTCCCCGGCTCGGCTGGGCCTGTAGGCCCAAGCCGAGCCGGGGGCTCGCCTGAGCCTGGATGCCCGCCGAGCAGGCCGCGACAGCCGGAGGACGGTCACCGCTGGAGGATCGGGGCTTGCGGCGTCAAAACACACGGGTAGCTGCGCGCGGCTCGTGCGGATTTTTTTTTTTGCAGGCGGCCGGCACGCGCAGCTACCTGTTTGTTTTAACGGCCACTTTCAAATGTCCGTCGCGCATGCGCAGACCGCTTTTGGCGACGGACACTTGAAGGCTTACTCTTTTATAGTATAGATGGGAACATCATTGCTGCATTAATAAAAATAACACACAAAAAAAACCACGTTTTTTATTTTTATTTTATTTTTTTTAATTATTTCTTTTTTTTCTTTACTGGTAACATGGTCATGTTTGGTATCATTCGAAAGGCCAGGCTCTGGATGGCGCCGGATCGCGGCCCGGTGCCTGAGGGGTTAAAGCCAGGCACCACTTAAAAGGGCAGACTCTCCCCTTTTAAGCGGTGCCTGGCTTCCTTGTGGACCTCCTGACTGGAGGGAGAGGGATAAGAAAGGATCCCCCTCCCTTTCAGGCGATCTCCCTGCATGGCCGAAGGGAGTCACCTAAAAATGGCATCATCCCTCATGCGCGATGATGTAATTTTACGTGAGGAGGCCCATAAATTCGGAGAGAGAGGTAAGTATCTCTCCCTGGGCTCCCGGTAGCGGAGGTCGTGTGGGGAACGTCCCCCGTATATAGCGGGAGTCAATGAGGACGTTCCCCACACGTCATCCACAGGGAAAGGGTTAAATCTAAACCATGAATCCTGATGAAAATCGTGCAACGTTTCAAAGGCAGCACCGTGTGCTTCAATTTAAAGGCTACATTAGGTTTGACATCTCCGGACTCTATACCCGAATGGTTGTTTAGTAGGGATGTGCACCGATTTTTTTTTCGATTCGATTTGATTTTTCGAATTTTTAAACTTTTCGATTCGGCTCATTTCGACTGCTTTCTGTTTCGATTCGGTTCGGCTCGATTCGGTTTTCGGGTACATTTATTTTTCGGCATATCGAGCATTTTTCGTATTTTCGGGTAACTTCACTAGGTTTCTGTATCGACTTTTCGTTATTTCGGAAATTTTCGTTTTTCGGAATTGTACATGGTTTTCGGCATATCGCCCATTTTTCGTTTTTCGGAACTTTTCGTTTTTCGGAATTGTACATGGTTTTCGGCATATCGCCAATTTTTCGTTTTTCGGAACTTTTCGTTTTTTCGGAACGTCTGTTCTCGTTTCAAAGTGTCTAACTCTATTCGTTTTGATGAAAACTACTATGGTTTACTTTTTTAATACTACTTTATATATTTTTTATAAAAATTTTGGTTTGTTTTTCGGATCCAATAATTCATTATGTCGATACGATAATTCTGGCGATTCTATCGTGTTTTTTTAATTAACCCTTTCGCTGCTGAGGCTTTTCCCACCTCTGTGCTGAGCTCATTTTTACCGGTTTTGCTCATCATGTTTAAACGTGTTTTGAAGCCTTATTTTAGTATGTGACCCAGAGATATTATATATCGTTCTTTCCGGCAGACTCGGCAGATTCATAATATGTCATTATTATATGTATACGTCATGACCTGTCTGTATATTATAACAAAAAATGCAATAAAATATGATTTTTCAATAATTTACAACGTGTAAAGTGTTTTTTTTCACATTTTAACATGCGAGCAATTGCGGTTATATTTTGTATGGGGTGCGCTTGTTAAAAAAATTAGAGATGGGGTCTCGTTACAATTTTTTTTGGGGAAAATTACAAAATTTTTAACAAACGCACCGCATACAAAAATCGTTAGTGCAGCATCATTGTTCACATTATAATTGAAATGGGAACAATATTGCTGCATTAACAAACCAAAAAAAAGAAAAAAAAATGGTTTATTTGTTTTTTATAAATTTTTTTAAATATTTTTTTATTTTTAATTTTTTTACAAACGTTTTTCACATTCGTGTTTGGTATCGTTGGAACGGCCATGCTCTGGCCGATCCAACAATACCAAACTTTAACCCCTAGCTGCCACGGATCGGGAGATAGGGGGTTCATTTTGGAACCCCCTATCTCCACCATTGGTGGCAGCTAGGGGTTCACTCCAGGACTGGCGTCATTGTGCTATGCACGATGACGCCAGTCCTCAGGGAGTTCCCGGAAGCTTGGCCGACATCCGACATCCTCATGGATATGCCCCAGCTCCTCATGGATATTGCCCCAGCACCTCGTGGATATGCCCCAGCTCCTCGTGGACATGCCCCAGCTCCTCGTGGACATGCCCCAGCTCCTCGTGGATATGCCCCAGCTCACACATGGATTTGCCCCAGCTCCTCGTGGATATGCCCCAGCTCCTCCTGGATATGCCCCAGCACATGGAATGCCCCAGCTCCTCATGGATATGCCCCAGCTCCTCATGGATTTGCCCCAGCACATGGAATGCCCCAGCACCTCATGATAATGGCCCCAGCTCACCTCCGCCGCCTTTTTCGCTCCCTCAGAGCGTCCGGCGGCGCGGAGCTTGGGCGCTCGCCAGGGGGAGCCACGTGACCAGCTGCGATTGGCTGGTGACGTGTTTCCTCCAGGCGAGCGCCGAAGCTGCATGCTTCGGACGCTCGCAGGGAGCGAAAAACGCGGCGGAGGGTGAGACACCCACCCTTAGGGTGACGGTGTCACCCTAAAGGCGGGTGTCACCTGGTGCGGGCCGCACCCCCGCCCCCATGTTACGACGCCACTGGTATATACATTTAACGGCCGCACGCCCATGGACTTACTCTATCCAAACAAAGTTCAGAATGATGTGAAACATTGGGACTTTTTGGATAGATCGATTTTCGACTATCCAGAAGTTAAAAAAATAAAAATGATCAAAATCTAATGCAAAAGTCCTGATGTTTCACATCGGGATGTCAGATATTAATAGGCTTGTGCACCGATTTTTTTTTCCGTTCGATTTGTTCTGATGTTTAAAATTTTCGATTGTGTACATTTTTTTGGAATATCGACCATTTTTCGTATTTTCGGGTCACTTTGCTCGCTTTTTGTATCGACTTTTCGTGATTTCGGAAATTTTCTTTTTTTTCGGAACGTCTGTTCTCCTCGTTTCAAAGTGTCTAACTCTATTCGTTTTGATGTAAACTACTATGGTTTACTTTTTTATACTTTATATATTTTTTTATAATAAATTTTTGGTTTGTTTTTCGGATCCGATAATTCATTCTGACGATACGATAATTCTGGCGATTCTATCGTGTTTTTTTTTTTATTAAATAAAGATCCTTTTTTTCTTATGAATATACATTTCACAACTTTATTTATTTAATCACATTAAAAAATGGTATGAAAGCCAAGGAACAAAAAAAAAAGAACAAAACGATTTAAAAAACGGTAAACTGACCCGAATGGTCTGACTTTAAAAATAAAAACCAGAACAAAAATGTTTTAAAACGGAAAAATAGTTGATCAAAATGACCTGAAATGAAAAAAAATAATAAAATAAAATGATTTAAAACAGACAAAAATATAAATTAACCCTTTCGCTGCTGAGGCATTTCACGGCTTCCCTTCACGCATGTGTTCCTCACTGCGGTCTGCTGCTGAGCTAATTTTTAACAGTTTCGCTCCTCTTGTTTAAACGCGTTTTGAAGCCTTCTTTTATAATATGACCCAGACATGTTATATATCGTTCTTTCCGGCAGACTCGGCAGATGATTCATAATATATCATTATGATATGTATGCGTCATGTCCTGTCTGTATATTATAACAAAAAATGCAATAAAATTAGAATTTTCAATGTTTGTTTTACACGGTGTAAAGTGTTTTTTTCACATTTTAACATGCGAGTGTTTGTGGTTATATTTTATGAGTTGCGTTTGTTAAAAAAAATTGAAAAGGGGACTTGTTATATTATTTTGGGTGACAATTACACTATTTTTAACAAACGCACCCCATACAAAAATCCTTAGTGCAGCATCATTGTTCACATTATAATTGAAATGGCAACAATATTGCTGCATTAACAAAACAAAACAAAAAACCTGTATTTTTTTTTTTTTTATTTAAATTTTTTTAAATTTTTAACATTGTCATGTTTGGTATTGTTGGAAAGGCCATGCTCTGGTCGATCCAAAGATACCAAACATTAACCAACCGATAGCTGCCGCGGATCTGGAGATAGGGGTTCCAATGAACCCCCTATCTCCACCATTGGTCACAGTTAGGGGTTAACTCCAAAACTGACGTCATTGTGACGAGGTCTTGGGACTGTCAGCAGCTGCTGTTCCCCCACGCTGTTGTCTTCCTGCAAAGACGTGACCATGTTGGCGGGCAGCGTCTTAGCGGGCAGCGGTGGGAGAGAGAGAGTTCATAGCTGGGAGGAGGTGTTGCGTGAAGCTGCAAACAGGGACAAATAAACTAGACCTGAGCCGCACTAAGGATCTTTGGGTTGTGTCGGAGAAGACTTCACGCAGTGCTGCCATCAATATTTTTTGATAAATTCTTGGTTATACAATGAATGTGACTGTGGACAAAAATCCGTGTTGTTGTGACATCGCCTAAGCTTAACAAAAAAACAGGCCACGTCGGTAATCAAATCTCAAGGCCGTACAACAAGGTTGTGTTAGTGTGTGACATTTTTTGGCCAGGAAGGAAGTGTAGAATGTGCACAGTCACATTCATGGCCACAAATATGTTGACAAATTTATGACAAAGGGTCCATAGAAATGTCAATACATTTATGTACATATAATTTTAACAGTGTGGAAACCAAGCAATACATATTAACTTATTAAGTAAGGAAAAGCAACGCACACAAACAGGAAAATAGTGAAAAAATAGAAAATTTATTTACAACATATGAACATAGGGAAGGAAACATGCCAAGGATGGCAAACTGCCCAACAAGTTACTGGCATTTGAGGAGATGTTGGAGCTGGTCCGCATCTTGGATTGCAAAGATTACGATTGCTGTAAGGGCCCTTACGGCAGGAAGAATAGCACCCGCAAGGATCGTATCCTTGAGAAGCTACGCACCACCATCCTGGAGCTGTTCGGGAAGGACTGGACGAAGGACCATCTCTGAAAACGCTGGTCCGACCTCAAGGCACGCGAGCAGGAGCAGCTGAGGCACATTCTGGAGGAGGCTGCCACTGGTCTCACTGCTGCTCCAGGAGGTCTGCGGCATTGGTTATGTGCTCCCGCAGTTCCTGGAGCAGTTCCTGTAGGGAGTTGATGGCGGTAGCTGCCAGGCGAAGCTCGCCGATCGCCTCCCGTTGGCGTCTGGCTTCTCCTTCTATATATCCAATAAATGAAAGAAGGAAAATACAGTAAGTAAAGCAGGTTTCTATTTTTGACTGAAAGTCTTGAAAAAATATAACAGTAGTATATACCAGAGCTGGCGGCCTCCTGAGGCTCTGACTCCTCTGACTCCTCCCCCACACCACCGTCAATATCCAGTGCTATATGTAAGAAATTAAAGAAATAAAAAATACAGTAAACAACAAAACTGATTTATTTTTGAACAAAAGTCGATACAAAATACAACAGTAAAAAAAAAAACCTGGACTGGCGGCCTCCTGCTGCACCGGCTCCCTCTCTCCATCATCGCCATCCTCCTCTTCCTCCTGCTCCTCCTCCTGCTCCTCTTGTGCTATACATAAAAAAATTAAATTAAAATAAAACAGTATATACCAGCGCTGGTGGACGCCCGTGGCTCCTCCTCCTCCTCCACTGGGGCACTGGTCCCTGCCCGGGCAGATTCTGCGGCCTTCTTCCTGTCTTCTGCCAAATCAAAAAAATAACACGTAAATAATGCAGACTGGAAAAAATGGTATATCTATACAATATATTGCCGAAAGTATTGCGACACCCCTCCACTACCCCACTACCAGCTTGACCCACCACTACTCCCATCTCATTGTTCTAAAGTCACAAAATATTTATTTATTTCCTCTGTACAGACATATATTACCGTTCATTTATATATTTTTTTCAGAAGTAAACATTACGTTTATTCAATAAAAACTATTATTTGTGTTGTGTGCATACAAAGCGCATTGTGTGACTGCTTTTAGTTATTTTATAGATGCCTCAGCCTCAGTTTCACTTTCAGTTTCTGCTAATAAAACTGGATATTGCAGAAACAACAGAAATCCGCCATTTTGTTTTGAAATTTGCATCTAAAGCATTCAATGACACTGCTGCAGCAAACTGAATCTCTGCGCTGCAACAATTCAGCAGCTGCTGAGGATGTATTGAACGCAGCTCTGTTTGGATGCACTTTCAGAAGAACTACATGTCCCATCCTATCACTTAGCAGAGACGCAGAGATTTTTATTGATGCGCAGATGGGAGCCAATATTGGGCAAGCTGCGGGTCATCTCGTATGCATCACTCAATCACAACAACCTCCCCCCCAGCACACTACAGACTATACACACAGTGCCAAAAGAAATCCAGCATTGTAATTTCATCTACATACATCAAATATCACAATTTTCACGAATACGTAAAATCACAAAAAGGAAGAGCTATGGCAAAAATGCATGTATGACGAGTTGTGAAAACGCAAAGCTATACACAATCACATTGCATGAAAAAAGGCCTAGATAAATCAACGTATTTCTGTGCACATTAGCACATGCAAGCACATTATTATTATTATACAGGATTTATATAGCACCAACAGTTTGCGCAGCGCTTTACAATATAACATGACACTTACGTTTCGCTATGACGCGGCGGATGCATCTCAGCTGCTCCTGCTCACGTACTTTCAAATCAGACCAGCGTTTCCTGAGCTGGTCCTTTGTCCTGTCCTTCCCGAATAACTCCAAAATGGTGGTGCGTAGCTTCTCTAAGATACGATCCTTCCTGGCGTTAGACTTCCTGCGGTAAGGTCCCTTACTGCAATCATAATCTTTGCTATCAAAGATGCGTACCAGCTCCAACATCTCTTCAAACGCCATATTGGGGGCCCGTTTCTTCCTGGGTGGTGGTTCATCATGGAGAGATGATGACGAGGTGCTTGAATGGCACTCCTCTCTTTCAGCGGCCAATATGATGAATAATAAAAACAATATTTTGTTCAAAAAGTTGTCAATAAAACTGGCTCAATAAAGTTACGACATCCGCGCGCGCATGCGCGACCCGCGGACGAATCGGATCTGACCCAAATACGAAAATTCTTATCGGATCATTGGAAACAATAAAAAAATTTACAGAATCAGCGATATAACCGATACTAGTTAAATATACGATGTCCAGACTTACCGAAATGGAACCGAAAACCCGGATGGAACCGAAATCATGAATAGAGGGAAAATAAATTTCGATTTGACACATTTCAAGTCCATTCGAAATTCCGAAAAATTTTCGATTCGGCTCGGAAAACAGTTCGGATTCGACTTTTTCGGATCTAAAAAATTTTGGAATTTCGGCCGCATCGAAAGACCCGAATCGGGAAATTTCGTGAAAATTCCGAAATTCCGAAACCCGAAACGCACATCCCTATTGTTTAGTTACAAAATGTGATCATACTTTGTATAAAGCTGCCACAGCATCAGTGTACGTGTCAGGATCCCCAGCGCTGACTGTACCGTGCCTGCATTATGTATCCAGACACCACAGGAAAGGTGCTGCCCATGCTCAACACCAGTATCTAGACTGGTAACAGTTAAACACAGCAACGCACACACCACACCCCTACCTGAATAAAGGTCCACTCCTCCCTGTCCAACTTGTCCCTGTCCCTATATATATAAACAGTAGGAATAGGACCTTCCAAGATGGGGGAACATTTTTGTTGTGGCAGCTTTAAGCAACATACCGTATGATCTAATTTTGTGACCGAATCCCCATCATTGCTTTCTAGGTCAGGAGGTTTAAAGTCCTTAAAAAATGCATTCATGTTACTGCAGTGTTCTATTTCCTGTATGAAATATATAGATTCCTCAGAACAGGAAGATCTCAGGTTTTTTTAA
>RXON01001205.1:0-65589 GCA_009667805.1 Leptobrachium leishanense | reverse complement strand
GTTTTGGTTATATTTGCCTTTCAAATTGTGCACACAATATGAAAATGTGCTTATGTAATTCTCACTCACATTGTCACTGTATGGCTGTTGCAGTGCGCTTCCCATAAAACCACTTGTTCCTGCCAGAGGTTTTATGTAAAATCACTTGGTATTAAAAGATTGCTAGTACTGCCTACAGAATCAACCTGCTCATCAAAATATGCTTTTTTAAAAAAACAAACTAAAAGGTCTCAGTCAATTGGTTCACCTTATTGTAGCATTGACTAGGGATGAGCTGTTCGGTTTGATCAGTTCGGAGTTCGATTCGAACATCGGCAGTGTTTTGGCGTGTTCGGCTCAAGTTCTAAAAAATTTTTTGTTGAAAAAAGCATAACAAATGCTTAAAAAATACTAAAAAATTTAGAAATAAAGAGACTCTTTACTGCAGAATATTATAAGCAACGGTTTATTAGATATTGAATTAAAAACTAATGTCTAGGTGCAAAGATTCTCACCTCTAAATGACCTGTGCTCTCAAACGGCGTAAACAACAGTTGTTTAATTAGTGTTTGGAAATAACATGTGCTTGTAATTAGTCCGGTCTCATGAATTTGATACATTGTATGTAGACTGGAAGTGCTAGGTGTCGTGTGTGGGTCTGTGATGGCAATGTTTCCATACATCCTACAAATCCGCCACTTCACGGGCAGGTTATGGGGACCTCCTAGGCACGATATTTGAAGGAATTTTTCGTTTTTATTTTTAACCATTATTTTATGGAAACCTGTTCCTTTAACCCTTTCACTACTGAGGCATTTCACCGCTGTGTGCTGAGCTAATTTTTACCGCTTTCGCTCATCATGTTTAAACGCGATTTGAAGCCACAGTTTATTATACGACCCAGACATATTATATATCGTTCTTTCCGGCAGACTTGGCAGATTCATAATATATCATTTTTATATGTATACGTCATGTTCTGCCTATATATTATAACAACAAATGCAATAAAACTTGAATTTTTAATCATCTGCAGCTTGTAAAGTGTTTTTTTTCACCTTTTATGACATGAACATTTGCGGTTAAAAATTAGAAATGGGGACTTATTAAATTTTTTGGGGGAATTATGTGATTTTTAGCAAACGCACACCATAGAAAAAAATCATTAGTGCAGCATCATTGTGCACATTATAATTGAAATGTGAACAATATTGCTGAATTAACCCTTTCAATGCGGAGGACGCGCTGAGCGCGTCCTCCGCATTACCGCTGCTGTGCGGAGGACGCGCTGAGCGCGTCCTCCCATTGGGGTCAGCGTTCGGCCGGGTTCCGGCCGATCGCTGGCCCCCCCGGTGCGGGCTGACATCCTCGATGTCAGCCGCGCATCCGGGACCGCAGCCGCCAGAATTAGGTGTCATCGCAGCAGCGCGATGACACCTAATTCAGGCGCCCCCCCCGCATGTGCGGAGGAGGCGCCTGAAAGGGAGGGGGTGAGGTCCTTCGGACCTCTCTCCCTCCCGATCGGCGGCTCTGCGGGGGTTAACCCAGG
Organism: Leptobrachium leishanense; assembly: GCA_009667805.1. Classification (NCBI taxonomy): domain Eukaryota; kingdom Metazoa; phylum Chordata; class Amphibia; order Anura; family Megophryidae; genus Leptobrachium; species Leptobrachium leishanense. The sequence goes on along the minus strand of RXON01001205.1, from coordinate 64,061 downwards.
CATCATTTGGAAGGGCACAGCCTGCCCTTCCAAATGGTGCCTGGCATTAACCCCTGGGGAGCTGGATCGCGAATCGGCGCTGAAAAGCGCCGGTTCGCGATCCTTTCCCGGAGCTGGCCGACATCTTGGATGTCGGCCAAGCCTCCGGGAACTCCCAGTCCTAGAGTGAACCCCTAACTGCCACCAACGGTGGAGATAGGGAGTTCATTGGAACTCCCTATCTCCCGATCCGTGGCAGTTAGGGGTTAATGTTTGGTATGGTTGGATCGGCCAGAGCATGGCCGTTCCAACAATACCAAACTTGAATGTGAAAAAAGTTTTTTAAAAAAAAATAAATATAAAAATTAAAAATAAAAATATATTTTAAAAAAAAATTATAAAAAAAATAAACATTTTTTTTTCTTTTTGGTTTGTTAGTGTAGCAATATTGTTCCCATTGCAATTATAATGTGAACAATGATGCTGCACTAACGATTTTTGTATGCGGTGCGTTTGTTAAAAATCGCGTAATTTTCCCCCAAAAAAAATGTAACGAGACCCCATCTCTAATTTTTTTAACAAGCGCACCCCATACAAAATATAACCGCAATTGCTCGCATGTTAAAATGTGAAAAAAAACACTTTACACGTTGTAAATTATTGAAAATACATATTTTATTGCATTTTTTGTTATAATATACAGACATGACATAACGTATACATATAATAATGACATATTATGAATCTACTGAGTCTGACGGAAAGAACGATATATAATATGTCTGGGTCATATACTAAAATAAGCCTTAAAAACACGTTTAAACATGATGAGCAAAACCGGTAAAAATGACCTCAGCACAGAGGAGGGAAAAGCCTCAGCAGCGAAAGGGTTAATAAATATAACGCACAAAAAAAAAACTTTTTTATTTTTTACTTTATACCTGGTCATGTTGGATATCATTCAAAAGGCCATGCTCAGGCCTTTCGACTGACCCCCTCCATGACCCCCTAGCTGCCATGGTTCTGGAGATATCGGGGGTTCAAATGAACCCCCTATCTCCACCAGGGGATTCCGGGCAGCTAGGGGTTCCCCGGGTATGCATGAGGACATCAGGCAGTGAGGGGGGACCCGAGGGTGGAGCCACCATCCAAGATGGTGGCCCCCACCGGAGCTAGGCCGCACTGGTGCCGAAGTGCGACCCGGTGCCTAAGGGATTAAAGCCAGGCACCACTTAAAAGGGGAGACTCTCCCCTTTTAAGCGGTGCCTGGCTTTTTTTTGTGGGACCTCCCGATCGGGAGGGATTGGAACGGATCCCCCCTCCCTTGCAGCTGATCTCCCAGAATTGCCGGGGGGTCGCCTGGAAATGAAGTTATTGCGCATGGCGCGATGACGTCATTTACGTCGGGATGAGCTTGACTTCCGCATCTGAGGACGCTGAAGTCAGAACGCCGTGGGACCCCGGACAGAGAGGTGAGTATCTCTGCCGGGGGTCCCGCAAAGCTGATGACGTGTGGGACACGTCCTCCTCAGCATACAGCGGGAGTAACTGAGGACGTGTCCCACATGTCGTCAGCAGTGAAGGGGTTAAAGTTTTTTAAAAACTTTTTGTCCTTGTTTCCTGTCCCCCAGGGCACTACCCGGACCTGGCCATTGTTTTTAAATGTTTCTATACATCCTACAAATCCGCCACTTCACGGGCAGGTTATGGGGACCTCCTAGGCACGATATTTGAAGGATTTTTTTCGTTTTTATTTTTAACCCTTATTTTATGGAAAACTCATTGTCCCTTTAAAAACATTTTTTTTTTTACTTTTTGTCCTTGTTTCCTGTCTGCCAGGGCACTACCCGGACCACCATATACCTTTTATGGCAAATATCTAGCATATATACCCTCTTGGAGGGCACTCTAAAAATCGAACTTTGAGTCCCATTGACTTGTATTGAGTTCGTGTTCGAGTTCGAATTCAAACTTTTGAAAAGTTCGAGTTCGAATGCGAACCGAACTCGGGGGTGTTCGGCTCATCCGTAGCATTGACCTATCATATATCATATTCCAAATTATTGCATAATGCTCAGTGTACTATGGTATAAAAAAGATTACATTTTGAAACTATTAATCAAAATTAGTCAGGTGTTGTATACCACTAGATATGAGGTTTACATTTGTGACAGAAAAACAGGATAAAGAAATCAGCAGTAAAAAATAAATATCTATTACATAAATATGGAAAATATGTATGATGTCTTTTAATTTTGAAGCCTTGACTCGGCACCAAATGTCCCCAGCAATTCCAAATTTTTTTTATGTATGCATGAAATACTATCAGATATTTATAAAGCTTCCAGCTTTTATAACTGTGATTATTATTATTATAGCAACAAACAGAAAATCATCTATATTTGGAACCGCAATGCTCAGTGGCCTGAGGCCAAGCAATTAGTTATTTTCTTTTTAAGACTAAATGGAATGCCGCCATTGAAATGAGAATATAAATGAATTGCCTTCTCCCATCAGTTCAGGCTTGGGGAGAAAGCTGTGTAGTAGAAAAGTCACTTTAAAAAAGGATATTTTGGCATCTACGGCTTAATTAAATATATGCCCAAGAAGCACATATTGCACAACATTGAAATAAGCTATTGTGCCACACTTACAATTAATTATTTTCCGTTTAAAAATTTCAAGCCCTTTTCTAATTAATTGACTGGGCACATCCTTCTGTAGCTCTCTTAAAATAAGGTTAATTAAAGAAATATGCCACACTATTTATCAGGTGTTGTCTCTGTCAACCTCCTAACGATGTCTTTTGTTTTCAAAATCTGTACACCATTGGAAACTGAGAAACTGAATTAAATGTAGAGAAATATACTCCTAACTTTCACAATTTAATCCTTGTAAAATATCATTTTTTTCTGATATCAAGCAAATGTTCTTATTTTGGTCATTTATTTTAAGGATTTAACTATCTGTACAAAATAAAAGATAATAATCTTTAGGAGTATCATTAAATGTCTTTAACACAGTGAGTCATAACCATTACTTTCAGCGAAAATGGAAAAATAAGCTCAGTGACGCCATTTTCAGAATTAATTTAAAATGTTGCATAAGTGAAGCAGGTTATTCACTGAATTTCACCATAATTGAAAACATCTTGGGCTATATTACAATCTTCACGCAAACATTAACGCTCACTTGCGTGAGCATTAACGTTTGCTGCAGTGTTTACCGCATACTACAATCCAAACGCAAACGGGTTAAGTAACAGATCACCTTGTCCGCGGTAGTTCGGGTACAAGATTCATTAGCCTCATGTTAAGTATAGGACACAGTAAGTACAGTAAGCTCGTACTATATCGATAAATACTGAGCGCTAAGTGGTTTTTGCCATTTGTAGCAAGAAGCTATTGATCTCTTGGTCCAGCGCTAGACTGAATTTTCGTGGCGCTAACGTGAAAACAGGCTGACGCTAGGGTTAACTCACATCAGCTGATTGTGCCCATAATGGGCTCTATTGCACTCCTCGCGCATCGGTTTTGCGTGCACGCAAATGCGCATTTGCGCGAGGACAAAACAATTTGCGCAGAACGTCGTATTTCAACATTCGCGCAAACAATGCGTGTAATCGTCTACCGCGATTGACCCTGCGCGAACCCAGCGCGAGCGCAAGTCCGTGCGAGCATTCCTATACTTAACATTGACAGCGCAAATGCGCTCGTGCGCTGGTACGCGGATGGTATTACAATCTTTGCGCAACGAAGGTTTGCGTGCATTTTCATAACGTCTTTGAAAAGCAGGTGGTAACTGTAAATTTGATCGTCCTGGCCGAAACGAAATACACCAGCACAAAAAAAAATACAGCACAGTACAGTTACACATTCTACACATACCCAAACATTAAAATTTATAAATTGTGTCATTGTTAATTTTTTCTTTTTTTTTGCCTGGTGTTTGTTAATTTTTTTTGTTCTCCTTTTTTTTAGTTTGTAAATATTTTATTGGAAATGGGTGATTGATGTTGGCTGATTCCCATGACAAAACAGTCTGCCCACCGATTCCTGAACGCAACGTTCATTTGCGAACGGCTTAACGCGTCAGATTTGCGCATGAAAAATCGTAAAGGAAGAAAAAATGTGCTTGGATTGGAATACCACGTTAATTTTCACGCGATAATGTTCTTTTTCATGCGCAAAAAAATTGCGCTGCGCGAGCGCAATTGCACAGAGAATGTAATAGGGCCCAATGTGTGCAAGAACAAAATAGCATAGTGACCTTCAAAATGATAATATTTGTTCCTTCATGCACAGACATCTTAGTTATGGCAAGGACAGGGTGACAGTTTATTTTGCTAAATCCTAAAGACTACATTCTCTATACCAATGCCATCAGAGGCATAGAGCAGAGAGACCTGAGAGGGATAAGATTGGAAGAGATTCCCTTGGCAAAACTCGCCGTCTGCAATTTTCTGTCTGATACATAGTACTCTCACTCTCGCTGTCACTGATACACGATGACGGATGCTGGAATTCAATTTAGGTTTTGTCAGTTTTGTAAATGGCGCTGCACAGAGCGGGAATCTGGTAAATACAATTGGATCAGCAAGCACAGCGCAGCAATGAACAAATGAAAGGTGACTCATAAAGGCTTGCTTGCAGAAGCGTGCTGATGATGTAGGCAATTTAACCCTCTTGTTGAAAGTGGGCTATTTATATATCTGAGTGGTAACGTTTCATTCTCTATGAAATACAATTTCTTAAAAATTTAAATAGGATTAGAGACCTGATGGTCAGTTGATAGGCCATGTGTAAATTATGGCAATAGGGCGAAACATTATTAAAAAAACTTGTTTAAGTAGCATAATTTGGATATTTTCCAGCGGTAGAAACCACAGATATGCTATTTTACAATAATTATTTTTAAAACATTCATATCATTGAATATCAGCTTTCTTTCACTTAAATCTCCATCTTCTATGAGTATAAAAACTATTCACCATCTTCATTGTTTACTGTACTGTGTTATTTTCATTATATACTTAGCATTTTTTATCGTACTTGCTTTATTTGCTCTGTACAATACTTCACATTACTGTCATCATGATTTGTACTGTCATTATGCCACAATAAACTGTACATTGTATGATCTCACAGTGGTATCACAAAATGCCAGAACTTATCGTTATGTAAGAATTAAGTGTTGTTTAGATCTCACAAGAACAGTAAGATAAACAAGGAAAAAGCACACCTACATCTGGGTGACCTGACTGTCGATAGGGTTATACTGGAGAGATGTAACATGAAGGGGTAAGAAAAAGTGAAAGAAAAGTATTATGCATAGAGGAAAGAAAGCAGTGAGCAATGAAAAATAATATATATATTTTTTTGAGAAAGTATTTTACAGGAAGGATACATTGAGATTTCTCTCGTTTTCAAGTATGTCCTGGGTGGTGAATATGTACCGTTAGGTGTCTTGCCCAAGGACACTTACTGGAGAGGTGCTCTTGCCGGGATTCAAACCCACATCTCCACTGTCATAGAGCAGAGATGATACCTCATACATTGGTATGGTGGGGATAAATATCAAGACAAAAATTAGGAGAGCATACCTAAAAGAAGAATGAGTGTCACATATAAGACAAGAAAGTCTAAAAAGATAGGAATTGGAACACTGGGAGAAGATATATACAGGTAATGAGTAAAACAACCAGAAATAGGAAACAAACATTTCTATACTTTTTCATGTCATTTTCTGTCTCTTCGAAAAACTCCAGAAGTTTATTTAACTGTATAAAGCTCAAGTCATGGAACCATGAATAGGTGTATCACTATGCTACCTCTTCTATTCGCTTAGGTTGCTTTATTCAAATTCAAAAATGTATTTTACTGCAGAATGTTGAACAAAAACATCCCCTGTGCTCCCACCGGAAATTGTGGCATTGACAGGTGTCAGTTACTTCATGATATGGACAGAGGCCCTGCTAATTACATTGACCTTTACATAAAAATACATGTTTAGACTGTGTCTTTATGAGAGTACTTACCAATCAACATTGTTGTAAACCAGTATGTAGATCAGGTTTTACACTAGAGGCCATGCTGTAAACAGTCATTCCACTTTCATTCTCATTAATGTCTTAAGGTTTGGGGAATTTTTTTCCTTTTTTTCCAGAAGCTGGTTCACCTCCATGTTAAGCTTTCTTTGCTGTAGATGTAGAACACTTTCACATTTTAATAATTGTTTATAATGTGTGTGTGCTTGCGTAACTGATTATATTTGGATTCTCGAAGAATTTAATCAGACTAGATGTCTTGCTTTTTTAGCAGGTTTGCGAAAATATTGAGATTTATGGAAAGGGGCATTCCAGGCAGAAAATGGGAAAGCAAACGTGAATTTGTAGCCTCTGCCATAGCTGGACTGGGACAAAAAAAATCAGCCCTGGACTTCATCCAGACCAACCCACTTTAATTATGCAAACACGCAGTAAAATAGTATATATACCAACCGGATCGCTCAAACAATCGCTCTACAGATACTAGAGTTGCTGCAGAGCGATTGGGTAAAGAAACACAGTGGCACTGAGGTTGAGTGCCCACCATGTCTTAAAGTGAGGTGGATGTGCGGCGGGTCTCACTGGCACAGTGGCCCCAATATGAGACTGCGGCAGACTGTTCTGTTTTACAGACGGTGAGGAAGTTCTCACCTCACCCATTAAGGGCAGTGTGAGCCGTGCAGTGAACCAGCATTCACACCGGCCCACTGAGCCATCGGCCCACCAATAATCTCCCTGTAGTCCCTATGGCCAGTACAAGCCTGGCCTCTGCTAACTCCAACCATGTTAATATTTATCCATTTCTTGCATCGAGGCTTAAAGCTCGACTTTTGTCCCATGCTATGATGGGAGTGATTCTATAGAATGTTATTGTACATAAACTGTCCCTCTTAGATTGTGTGGAATTAAGTATGTAGTAACTTACTTCGTAAACTTTATTGTCAACGAATGATTAGAATTTCCATGTGTAAAAGATACAACATACAATACTGTGACAGTGGATGGACACTGAACTTTAATTAATTTTTAGAGTGGGGTTTCAGGATTTAGGAGCGACCCATTTATTATCTCAAATTGCATTTACATAGATGACATCAGATTGTAGCTTTGGAGTCTTTCTGACCCCGAGACGCAGTGAAGTTCAACAATACTCCATTTGTGATCCTTGGAGATTTTTTGCTACTTGAACACTGTGATTTGTAAGTACCCCTGACAGATTAAGACACATCGCAGGTGGAGGAGACTCGTGTTGGAGATGTCAGGCACCAGGTGCCGATCATCCATATATCTGGTGGTTGTGTCCTCGGGTCCAACTGTTCTGGTCCCGCGTACATATACTTTTTTTTTTTTTTGGAGAAAGGATTTTACCAGGAAGGATACATTGAGATTTCTCTCGTTTTCAAGTATGTCCTGGGTGGGGAGTATGTACCGTTAGGTGTCTTACCCAAGGACACTTACTGGAGAGGTGATCTTGCTGGGATCGAACCCATGTCTCTACAGGCTCTCTCCACGCAGAGCAGTGATGTTACCTCTACTCCACCCAGCCGGTACTTATGTCTGTATGATTGTGAATCCACCCCGCCTTTCCTGCCCGAACGGTATCTGCTATATCACACTTCCATTAGTATCTCCTCCTACAAAAAATCTATTGTGCCTTGCCTTATACATGCTGCCAGGCTGACCATACCCAGGTTCTGGAAACAGGCCGTCACTCCTCCCCTGACCATGTGGCTTGATGAAGTGGAATTTATCCGAGGTGTAGACAAAATGGCATTTCGAGCACGTGACCAATACGAAAAGTATTCTCACAAATGGTACTACTGGTTGACCGAGGTTTTACCACACTCCCGCCGTCACCAGTAGTTTGGGCGAGATTTGGTATATACGAACTGATATGTCTTACATGGACAGAATATTTGATAACTCATTGACGTCCCCCCCTCCCCCTTATAGATTCATATTTCCATTTTCAGTTTTATGGTATTATTAATATTATGTGTCTTAGAGGTTTATTCCTGATGTATGTGATTCATCATGTACTGCTTATATGTTATATTTGATTTTTCATAATAAAACTTGAATATGTTTAAAAAAAAAAAGACTCCACCTCAAGGCAATAATTCAGAGCACGCGCTCTTTACTTAAGGCCGGCGGCTCCGTGTCATCACGCTGCCCCTGCCCCCGACCACCCGCAGGGGACCGCCGGAGCCCCTGGCACTCGGCCAGCCAGCGGCGCTGTGCGCACAGGACCCCCCCCCCCGAGACCCCTCAGATGTGAAACCAATAGATCGCAATATGTTTTCATTTCTGGCAGCTCCTCCCTCCAAGGCTCGATACTCGGCTGCCTGCTATTCAAAATATTCATAAATGATCTCCCTAACTTCTGCAAAGCCTCAACTGTACACATGTACGCAGACGACACCGTAATCTAGAACAGCGAACCAAATCTCCCGCAGCTGGAGGCCGTGCTGCAAGAACCATTCACATAGGAAGAGAAGTGGATCAAAGATAACAAACTTTTTTAAAATACTGACAAAACTGTAACAATGCTCTTTGGAACAGCACCTAAACTACATAAATTGCAAAATCCCCATCTACAGTTGCAAGAAAAGTATGTGAAACCTTTGGGATTACGTGGAGTTTTGCATGAATTGGTCATAAAATGTGCTCTGATCTTCATCTAAGTCACAACAATTTGAAAAACACAGTCTCCCTAAAATAATACAACACAAACATTATATGTTTTCATGTTTTTATTGAACAGAACATGTAAACATTCACAGTGCAGGGTGGAAAAAGTATGTGAACCTTTGGACTTAATAACTGGTTGACACTCCTTTGGCAGCAATAACCTCAACCAAACGTTTCCTGTAGTTGCAGATCAGACCTGCACAACGATCTGGAGTAATTTTTGACCACTCCTGCACTCCACTCCAGTGCAGGGTGGAAAATGTATGTGAACCCCTAGCCTAATGACTTCTTCAAGAGCTCATTGGAGCCAGGAGTGAGCCAAACTTGAGTCCAATCAGTGTGATATTATTGGATGTGTTGCTGAAAGCTGTCCTGCCCTTTAAAAACACACACCAGTTTTGGGTTTACTGGTTTCAAGAAGCACTGCCTGATGTGAACCATGCCTCGCAGAAAAGAGCTCTCAGAAGACCTACGATCAAGAATTGTTGACTTGCATGAAGCTGGAAAGGGTTACAAAAGTATTTCCAAAAGCCTGTCCACGGTAAGTCTACAAATGGAGAAAGTTCAGCACTGTTGCTACTCTCCCTAGGCGTGGTCGTCCTGTAAAGATGACTACAAGAGCACAGCGCAGAATGCTTAATGAGGTAAAGAAGAATCCTAGAGTGTCAGCTAAAGACTTACAGAAATCTCTCGCACATGCTAGGCTTGTGCACCGATTTTTTTTTCGGTTCGATTTGTTCGGATGTTTAAAATTGTCGATTCGGCTCGTTTCGACCGATTTCTGTTTCGATTCAGTTCGGTTCGGCTCGTTTTTCGTGTACATTTTTTTTTCGGAATATCGACCATTTTTCGTGTTTTCGGGTCACTTTGCTCGTTTTTTGTATCGACTTTTCGGAAATTTTTGTTTTTTTCGGAACGTCTGTTCTCCTCGGTTCAAAGTGTCTATGATAATTCTGGCGATTCTATCGTGTTTTTCTTTATTAAATAAAAATCCTTTTATTCTTATGAATAATTGAATATACATTTCACAACTTTATTTAATCATATTAAAATGGTATGAAAGCCAAGGAACAAAACGATTTAAAAAACGCTAAACTGACCCGAATGCCACAAGAAACAAGTGATACGCATTTACAAATACAAAATTTACAGAATCAGCGATATAACCGATAATAGTTAAATATACGATTTCCAGAATTACCGAAATGGAACCGAAATCACGAATGGAACCGAAATCATGAATAGAGCAAAAATAAATTTCGATTTGACACATTTCAAGTCCATTCGAAAAATCCGAAAATTTTTCGTTTCGGCTCGGAAAACTTTTCGGATCTATCGGTTTTCGGGTCCGACCCGATTCGGAAATTCGGCCGAATCCGAAGACACGAATCGGGAAATTTCGTGGAAATTCCGAAACCCGAAACGCACATCCCTAGCACATGCTAACATTTTTGTTGACACATCTACAATAAGGAAAACATTAAACAAGAATGGAGTACATGGGAGGACACCACGGAGGAAGCCATTGCTGTCCAAAAAGAATATTGCAGCACGTTTGAAGTTTGTAAAAGAGCACCTGGATGTTCCACAGCACTACTGGCAAAATATTCTGTGGAAAGATGAAACCAAAATTGAGTTGTTTGGAAAAAACACACAACACTATGTGCGGAGCTTCAGTTGGCAGACAGATGGTCTTACGTTTTCCTGCAAAATGTCTTGATAAACTCTGGAATTCATTTTTCCATCAATGACAACAATCCGTCCAGGCCCTGAGGCAGCAAAGCAGTCCAAAACCATGATGCTCCCTCCGCCATGTTTTACAGTGGGATGAGGTTTTGATGTTGGTGTGCTGTGTCTTTTTTTCTCCACACATAGTGTTGTGTGTTTTTTCCAAACAACTCAATTTTGGTTTCATCTTTCCACAGAATATTTTGCCAGTAGTGCTGTGGAACATCCAGGTGCTCTTTTACAAACTTCAAACGTGCTGCAATATTCTTTTTGGACAGCAATGGCTTCCTCCGTGGTGTCCTCCCATGTACTCCATTCTTGTTTAATGTTTTCCTTATTGTAGATGTGTCAACAAAAATGTTAGCATGTGCTAGGGATGTGCGTTTCGGAATTTCCACGAAATTTCCCGATTCGTGTCTTCGGATTCGGCCGAATTTCCGAATCGGGTCGGACCCGAAAACCGATAGATCCGAAAAGTTTTCCGAGCCGAAACGAAAAATTTTCGGATTTTTCGAATGGACTTGAAATGTGTCAAATCGAAATTTATTTTTGCTCTATTCATGATTTCGGTTCCATTCGTGATTTCGGTTCCATTTCGGTAATTCTGGAAATCGTATATTTAACTATTATCGGTTATATCGCTGATTCTGTAAATTTTGTATTTGTAAATGCGTATCACTTGTTTCTTGTGGCATTCGGGTCAGTTTAGCGTTTTTTAAATCGTTTTGTTCCTTGGCTTTCATACCATTTTAATATGATTAAATAAAGTTGTGAAATGTATATTCAATTATTCATAAGAATAACAGGATCTTTATTTAATAAAAAAAAAACACGATAGAATCGCTAGAATTATCGTAGACACTTTGAACCGAGAACAGACGTTCCGAAAAAACGAAAATTTCCGAAAAGTCGATACAAAAAACGAGCAAAGTGACCCGAAAACACGAAAAATGGTCGATATTCCGAAAAAAAAATGTACACGAAAAACGAGCCGAACCGAACTGAATCGAAACAGAAATCGGTCGAAACGAGCCGAATCGAAAATTTTAAACATCCGAACAAATCGAACCGAAAAAAAAATCGGTGCACAAGCCTAGCATGTGCGAGAGATTTCTGTAAGTCTTTAGCTGACACTCTAGGATTCTTCTTTACCTCATTAAGCATTCTGCGCTGTGCTCTTGCAGTCATCTTTACAGGACGACCACGCCTAGGGAGAGTAGCAACAGTGCTGAACTTTCTCCATTTGTAGACTTACCGTGGACAGGCTTTTGGAAATACTTTTGTAACCCTTTCCAGCTTCATGCAAGTCAACAATTCTTGATCGTAGGTCTTCTGAGAGCTCTTTTCTGCGAAGCATGGTTCACATCAGGCAGTGCTTCTTGAAACCAGTAAACCCAAAACTGGTGTGCGTTTTTAAAGGGCAGGACAGCTTTCAGCAACACATCCAATAATATCACACTGATTGGACTCAAGTTTGGCTCACTCCTGGCTCCAATGAGCTCTTGAAGAAGTCATTAGGCTAGGGGTTCACATACATTTTCCACCCTGCACTGGAGTGGAGTGCAGGAGTGGTCAAAAATTACTCCAGATCGTTGTGCAGGTCTGATCTGCAACTACAGGAAACGTTTGGTTGAGGTTATTGCTGCCAAAGGAGTGTCAACCAGTTATTAAGTCCAAAGGTTCACATACTTTTTCCACCCTGCACTGTGAATGTTTACATGTTCTGTTCAATAAAAACATGAAAACATATAATGTTTGTGTTGTATTATTTTAAGCAGACTGTGTTTTTCAAATTGTTGTGACTTAGATGAACATTTTATGACCAATTCATGCAAAACTCCACGTAATCCCAAAGGGTTCACATACTTTGTCTTGCAACTGTATGTGTCGGGACAAAATCAAATGGCACACTGACCACACTCACTTCTCTCAAATATCTAGGTATGCAGCTAGACCCAAATCTATCCTTTGACCCCCACGTCGAAAAACTCTCATCTAAACTTTTCCCCAAACTAGGAGCCCTGTACAGAAACAAATCCTACCTGAGCCCCACGGTAAGAAAGCAGATTGAGCAACAACTGATTATGCCGGCTATTGAATACGGAGATGCAGTGTATGCAGCTGCCCCGCAAACACACCTTCAGAAACTTACTACATTGTATAACTCATTCTGTCTCTTTGTGCTACAATGTAACTACATGACCCACCATTGTGACATGTTAAAAGAGCTAAACTGGCCGTCACTGGAATCAAGACGCACCCTTCACCTTTCGAACCTGGTGTTAAAGAGATTTTCTGGGAAGCTAGCACCCTACCTGAATAGGCTGCTTCCGTCAGCAGTTCCCTCATCCTATAACCCTCGATCCAGGACCAGCACCTTACTTGCAATACCACAATACAAGAAGAAAGTGTCTCGATCCTCATTTTCCTACAGCACCGCAGTTATAGAATAACCTCCCAGACACCATCAAATCTTCCCCCAGTCTTAAGTCACTCGAGCTCCCTATTAACATACCTCAATACAGAATGCACCTGTAAACATGTAACATAATGACTATATTTCCTACATATTTATTTTCTGTGTTAATCTGTATATTTGAGTTTTGTTTTTTTAATATCTTGCATTTTATTGCTTTGTTTTTATGTAACGACTGTAACATTTCAATGTTCTTGAACCCAGGACATACTTGAAAATGAGAGAAATCTCAATGTATACTTCCTGGTAAAATATTTTATAAATAAATAACATTACTGTGAGTTTTATTTCTGCAGAGCTCCGTGAAACACTCATACACACCACACATTACGGTGAGTTTTATTGCTGTGGAGCTCTGTGATGTGCTCATACACATTGTACATTACTGTGAGTTTTATTGCTATGGAACACTGACATAATACTCTGTGGTGTGTATGTGCATATCAGAGCTCCAAACCAATAAAACTCACAGGGCAGTATTGCACAGTTGGTGCTAACTTAACCAGAGCTGTTGCAAATTTACCAGAGCCATATAGGGCCACATTACATTCTTGGTGCTAACGTTAGCGCTCACCTGCGTGAGCGTTAACGTTAGCCCTGGTGGCCCTAGCGTGGGCAGCCCATATTACAATCCAAATGCTAACGGGTCAAAAAACACGTTAGCGATTGGTATCTTGCACTGTTCTGCGCGAGGTTACTGTACTTTGCGCTCGCTATGCTTAACATGTTAACATGTCCTAACACTAATTACAGTCTGGCTGCGGTTACCAGAAAGTTAACCACAGCCTGGACTTGGTGCTAACGGATTCCACTGCTGCAGAATCCGTCAGCAACAGAAGTAACCCCCCCCCAAAATAAACTGTATACTCGCCTTCCATCCCACGGCTCCAACCCCGGCTCCAACCGCCTGCCGGGAAGCAGGTAGAAACTGGGGGGGTAAAGTCCCCCAGTCTCCCCCTGCATATCACTACGCCGACCTGCCAGATCTCGCAAGGGGAGATCCGGCAGGTCATGTGACCGGCGCCATCTGCCTCAATGGAGTCGTATGGACTCCATGGAGGAGATGCATGCGGCGGCGCTTAGCGCTGCCACGCGCATCGGCTTAGTGGCCGATAACAATGCAGGCAGCTTTTCTAGCGCCTGGATTGTAATATCGCGCTAAAACGGGGCCGCAAAGGAGAAATCTGCAGGTGCAGGTGTTTCTCCCTAGCGTCCCCGTTTTAGTGCGACGATTGTAATGATGCCCATAGTCTATGGAGTTGTTAAGTTAACAACAGCTTTGGTTAAGTTAGCACCAACTTTGAAATACTGGCTACAGTAAGGTGCTGTGTGTATGCACATATCGGAGCGCCACAGCAAAAAAATCTAAAAATAATTATTGAATTTAAAATTAATTCTAGATTAATGAAAATTATATATTAAAATAAGTATATTAAATGTTTTTTAATATACTTTTTTTACCACATTTATTCATATAGATCAGGGCTCAAAATTTCAGGTCCTGAGCTACTAGCCAGGCCTTAAGAGTTACTCGCCACCAGTTGCCCCACCCAACCCATACCCATAACTCCGCCCCTAAACACACCCTCAATATAACAAAGCAATGTAAACATAAAGGAAAATAATGTGCAGTGTGTATGAGCATATCCCGGAGCTCCACAGCAATGTGTCATGTGTATGAGCGTATCCCGGAGCTCCACAGTAATAAAACTCACAGAAATGTGTCGTGTGTATGAGCGTATCCCGGAGCTCCACAGCAATGTGTCGTGTGTATGAGAGTATCCCGGAGCTCCACAGCAATAAAACTCACAGAAATGTGTCGTGTATGAGCGTATCCCGGAGCTCCACAGCAATAAAACTCACAGAAATGTGTCGTGTGTATGAGCGTATCCCGGAGCTCCACAGCAATAAAACGAACAGAAATGTGTCGTGTGTATGAGCGTATCCCGGAGCTCCACAGTAATAAAACTCACGTTCATACACACTGCACATTACTGAGTTTTATTACTGAGGTGCTCAGTGATACGCTCATTCAAACTGCACATTACTGAGTTTTATTACTGAGGTGCTCAGTGATACGCTCATATAACTCAGTAATGTGCAGTGTGAATGAGCATATCACTGAGCACCTCAGTAATAAAACTCAGTAATGTGCGGTGTGTCTGAACGTGAGTTTTATTACTGTTTAGCTCCGGGATACGCTCATACACACGACACATTTCTGTGAGTTTTATTGCTGTGGAGCTCCGGGATACGCTCATACACACGACACATTTCTGTGAGTTTTTGTCAGGGTTTGACTGCGGTTCGTGTAGCAAGATGGGGTTGTGAGCCCAATATGCAGTGATCTAGGCAGATTCAAGAAAACAAAGGGTGTTTATTGTGAATAAACACGATAACATCAAGTCAGGCAAGGAACAGACAATGGCGTAGTCAGGGTTCAGCAGGGGGTCTGGTACACGGGGGGTCCTAGATGGGAGGCAGAAGGGGAGCAGGATGGGAGGGTACCGGTATATGGAAGCGATGAAAGTCCAGGTGATATAACAGAGGGTCCTTGGAGTCTTTGGCAGCGAAGTCAGTAGAATGGCAAGAGGTATCAGGGAGCTTTGTCAAAACAGGAATGCAGTCAGCGAATACAACTTCAATGTGGAAGTCCAGGGTTGAGGGCAGGACTCCCTTATATGCAGGGCTAATCAGGGAGGATGAAGGGCAGGTGTGGATCCAGGTCCAGAACGTCAAAATCAGGAAGGTGCATTGTTCATAGAAGGGTCTTGGAATCTGCAGGGGACATGTAGTAGAAGGCACAAAAAGGGGCGCCAGGGGGTCAGGGCCTCCAGGACCTGACATAGCCCCACGACAAGGGGCAACCTCTGGGTGCCCCAGACGTGGTCGAGGCAGGCACAGTGTCCAGAGATCCAGGGTCACACCCCGGATGAATAAGGATTGTTTACGAGACGCAATGTCCATGTTCCCGAAACCCGGTCTCAGATGGGTGTGACAAGGGTGCCCTGTACAGTGTAGGAGCGAGTGTTCTTAGGTACAGGAACTTGGGCAACAACAGCGGCACGGGTCTGCAGCGACGAAGATACTGTAACTTGACTTGGCTGGGCAGCGCCCTTGGTGAGGATTGGTGGGGCAGCGCCCTTGGTACGGCCTGGTGGGGCAGCGCCCTTGGCATGACTCGCTGGGGCAGCGCCCTCAGAGAATACCGGTGGGGCGGCTCCCTTGACGAAAACTGGAGGGGCAGCGCCCTGGAGGACCGGAGGGGCAGCGCCCTTGACGAGGCACGGTGGGGCAGCACCCTTGGCAACCAGAGGGGCAGCGCCCTTGAAGAATACCGGTGGGACAGCGCCCTTGACGAAGACTGGAGGGGCAGCGCCTTGAGGACCGGAGGGGCAGCGCCCTTGACGAGGCATGGTAGGGCAGCACCCTTGGCAACTGGAGGGGCAGTGCCCTTGAGGACCGGAGGGGCAGCGCCCTTGGCAAGGCACAGAGGGGCAGTGCCCTTGGTGAGGCCCTTGGCACTGCACGGCTCAATGGCGACGTCCTTGGCAAGGCACGGAGGAACAGCGCCCTTGGTAAGGCACGGAGGAATAGCACCCTTGGCAAGGCATGGAGGAACAGCGCCCTTGGTGAGGCCCTTGGCACTGCACGGCTCAACAACGACATCCTTGGTACTGCACGGCTCTGTGGCGACCTCGGTACTGCACGGCTCTGCGGCGACCTCGGTACTGCACAGCTCTGCGGCGACCTCGGTACTGCAAGGCTCTTGCTGGGCAGTGAGCGGCTTGGCCTTGCGGCGGCGTCGACGGCCCCGTGGCGGCGATAGCTCAGGAGAACCTGCGGGATGCAGGGCAGCGACAACAGGAGAACCTGCGGGATGCAGGGCAGCGACAACTGAAGAACCTGCGGGATGCAGGGCAGCGACAACGGGAGAACCTGCAGGATGCAGGGCAGCGATAACTAGAGAACCTGCAGGATGCAGGGCAGTGACAACTGGAGAACCTGCGGGATGCAGGGCAGCGACAACTGGAGAACCTGCGGGATGCAGGGCAGCAACAACTGGAGAACCTGCGGGATGCAGGGCAGCGACAACTGGAGAATCTGTGGGATGCAGGGCAGCGACAACTGGAGAACCTGCGGGATGCAGGGCAGCGACAACTGGAGAACCTGCGGGATGCAGGGCAGCATCTTCTGTAGATCCTGCGGGATGCAGGGCAGCAACTTCTGTAGATCCTGCGAGATGCAGGGCAGCAACTTCTGTAGATCCTGCGAGATGCAGGGCAGCAACTTCTGTAGATCCTGCGAGATGCAGGGCAGCAACTTCTGTAGATCCTGCGAGATGCAGGGCAGCAACTTCTGTAGATCCTGCGGGATGCAGGGTAACCAATTCTGTAGATCCTGCGGGATGCAGGCAGCAAGTTCTGTAGATCCTGCGGGATGCAGGGTAGCAAATTCTGTAGATCCTGCGGGATGCAGGGTAGCAAATTCTGTAGATCCTGCGGAATGCTGTGCAGCGACCTCTCAAGATGCTGCGGGAAGCTGGGCAGCGACCTCTCGATGAGATCCTGCGGGATGCTGGGCAGTGACCTCTCGAGATCCTGCTGGATGCTGGGCAGCGACCTCTCAAGATCCTGCGGGATGCTGGGCAGCGACCTCTCGAGATCCTGCGGGATGCTGGGCAGCGACCTCTCGAGATCCTGCGGGATGCTGGGCAGTGACCTCTCGAGATCCTGCGGGATGCTGGGCAGCGACCTCTCGAGATCCTGCGGGATGCTGGGCAGTGACCTCTCGAGATCCTGCGGGATGCTGGGCAGCGACCTCAGGCTTTTGCTCAACCTCCAATTCAATGAGACATGGGTGAGCCTCGAGCTCCTGAGGTTTCGGTTCAACAGGCAACCAAACAACGGTGGGTGACATGGAGAAGAGGGCACCAATGAATGCAGATCTCTGGCATGGAGTACTCGAGATGGTCTTGGTAGCTGGAGTTCTGTAGTTGGCCACTGAGCGGCACAGATAGGTGGCTGGACTTATGGAGGGGCAATTCTCACTTGGTTCCCCTTCAAGGTCTGATTCACCAGAGGAGTCACTGAAGGGATCGTAGTCCATCTCCAGGAAATAGCGGGGTACAGTGGTACGGCGAGTCATCTCAGCCGGGCGACAAACAGATCCCGCAACGCCAACATACCCACATGCTGACCTGGGGGTCCCTGGGTGCGGCATGCAGTCTGTCTGGAAAGGTCCAGACCAGCATCAGCGGCTTCCTCTTCTGACTCCGAGTCATCAGAAGGATATGGTGAAGGTGACACAGCGTGCTGGTGAGGAGCGGCTTTCCGGAGTCTCAGGGCCGATTCGAAGACCTCCAGGTCCTCTCTGCGAACAACAGTCCCGTTTGAGGCATAAATGCAGTATGGAGGTAGCGGACTGGGTTCGGGATCTCTGGTAACACCAGCCATGAGGTGTTGGCTAGGCTCGATCTCCATTGGCATGGCTGGCTCAGCGTCTATGGATTCCTGCTCCATGGGCACTTCAGGGTCAGACTCTGGTTCGGCATACTCCATAGGGGTCTCCTGGTCTGACCCCTCAGAAGAAGCTTCTTGGGTAACCTGGTCTCTGGGTGTAGAGAGTCTGGTAGTTCTTGGCTCAGGTCTCTTGGGAGCAGGGAGCACGCTTTTGTGGAGGACTAATTACCTGGGTTCTTCTGGGAGCAAGCTGGGATAGGGTTTTTTCTTTGGGTGCGTGTTTTTGTCACTTGACAGTTGATGATGTCAGTTTTTTCAGGGCAGGCACCGGTTTCCCCAACGAAGACTTTGTGAGCTTGACAGTCGGTACAGGTTTGGTACAAACAGGCTTGGCATGAACAGGTGTAGAAAAACTTTTTGTACCTGGCTTAGGTGGGCGCAGTGGGCAGGCTGATATTAGATGCAAGGGACCCCCACAGTAGAAGCAGAGGTCTAGCGCCCTCCTTCTTGCCTTTTCTTCTGGGGTCAGCGTTCCTCTGGCTCCCTCTGTAGCAGGAACACGCACCTTAGATGAGGTACCCCTTGGGTTTTGCTGCATATAATCAAGCAGGGAGTCCAGGTACTGCTGGATCTTGAGGAAGGCATCTTTTAAGTTTTCCACCATTGTGTATATCACTGCGGGCTCACAGGTTGTTGACTGCCACATTCTGTCAGGGTTTGACTGCGGTTCGTGTAGCAAGATGGGGTTGTGAGCCCAATATGCAGTGATCTAGGCAGATTCAAGATAACAAAGGGTGTTTATTGTGAATAATCACGATAACATCAAGTCAGGCAAGGAACAGACAATGGCGTAGTCAGGGTTCAGCAGGGGGTCTGGTACACAGGGGGCCCTAGATGGGAGGCAGAAGGGGAGCAGGATGGGAGGGTACTGGTATATGGAAGCGATGAAAGTCCAGGTGATATAACAAAGGGTCCTTGGAGTCTTTGGCAGCGAAGTCAGTAGAATGGCAAGAGGTATCAGGGAGCTTTATCAAAACAGGAATGCAGTCAGCGAATACAACTTCAATGTGGAAATCCAGGGTTGAGGGCAGGACTCCCTTATATGCAGGGCTAATCAGGGAGGATGAAGGGCAGGTGTGGATCCAGGGCCAGAACGTCAAACTCAGGAAGGTGCATTGTTCATACAAGGGTCTTGGAATCTGCAGGGGACATGTAGTAGAAGGCACAAAAAGGGGCGCCAGGGGGTCAGGGCCTCCAGGACCTGACAGTTTTATTGCTGTGGAGCTCCGGGATACGCTCATACATACGACACATTGCTGTTGAGCTCCGGGATACGCTCATACACACGACACATTTCTGTGAGTTTTATTGCTGTGGGGCTTCGGGATATGCTCATACACACGACACATTGCTGTGGAGCTCCGGGATACGCTCATACACACGACACATTTATGTTAGTTTTATTGCTGTGGAGCTCTGGGATACGCTCATACACACGACACATTTCTGTTAGTTTTATTGCTGTGGAGCTCCGGGATACGCTCATACACATGACACATTTCTGTGAGTTTTATTGCTGTGGTGCTCTGATACGCTCATACACACTATGCATTACGTTCAGACACATGGCATATTACTGTATCAGCGCCACTCAGGAGCTTTCCTCAGTATATATATATATACCCAGGATGCGAAAAAAAATTTAAATTGCAGATGTCATTTGCATATCTTTCCCAGAGTTCTGTGCTGCATATGGGGAATGTAGCACATGAGCTCTGATGCAGTTCTTTGAATAGCTGGGATGTGTAAATTACCTCTTCAATAATAAACATATATATATATATAAAAAAAATCACAACTATAGCAGTACGTAGTGATACCTTTTTTATTGGACCGTTAGTCCAATAAAAAGGTATCACTACGTACTGCTATACTTGTGATTTTGGCATCTGGACTAACATGGCCAATCACGCGCACATATACACACTCAGGTCTCATGCGCACATATACACACGCAGCTCACGCGCATACCCATACATACATATATAAATTATACCAGATAGATAAAACTTTATTAGAGAATCTGTTCAGTACTCTGGCCTTGCAGGGGATAAACAGCATGAATGCAGCAGATCCCCCCCCATACCTCTGCTCAGCGTGTTAAATCAGGAGGGGTAGAATCCAATCGACTTTTTTTTTTTCGTGCAGAAAAGCTTCTGGGCTCTGGGTCAGCACACGTGACACAGACCACCCGGAAGCTGGCTGAGTGCAGACGCTGGGACGATGTGAAAGCACATCTCTCCCAGCGTTTGGTCCGTCCCTGCTTGCGGCGCCGCCCCCTCCTTCCTCGCTACGCACTGAGCAGACAGTTCGCATCTGAAAGGGAATGTCAGTGACGGCTCCATGCCGACGCTGGCATTCTAATTACAGCCCAATTTTCACTCGCAAATTGCGAGGGGGCGAGTGCAAATTTTGACCCCTGATATAGATTATATATTTTTAATATTAAAGTAATTATATTATTACAAATTTAATATATAAATAAATTATATAAAAACATTTAAATGTTAAAATAATACATTATTAAATATTTAAAAATGTTTTACAATTTAGGCTGGATCAGACGAGCGCAGTAATCATGTCCGTGTTGCCGCACATTAGTATGTCCGTGGTAGCAGAGAATCATGACCGATGAAGCCCCACACACAAAGTACGCCCGCACGGAAGTGCGGATGCACAACGGACGCGACAAACGGAAGCAAGTTAGCAAGAACGTAAAACCGCTACAACGGACGTGCGGAGTGCGCTGCGTCCACAACGTCCGCATTGCTTTGTGTGCGAGTGATGGAACGTGTTCAGATGGACTGCATTTATACGTCCAGCATTTTTGACGGACAAAATGTTTTTTCATTTTAATTTATTTTCCCTCCTACATCCGTCACAAATAACGTCAGTCAAAAAATGGACTGTGTGGCCACTACTGCGTCTTCCGTAAAAAGTGCGTCCTTACTGCACGGCCACACAGTCCGTAGAAAACGTGCTCGTCTGACCCTAGCCTAATAGTTAAACAATTTAAAGGTTAACAATATATTAAAATATATTGTACATTAAAATAATTATTTGATTAATGTTTTAATTATTAAATGTCCCTTAGTGTGGAATAAGCATGCCATATCATAATTGAATGGTGCATGTACATTAAAGGGAACTAATTTGGAGGGTGACAGGTGGAGGGCAGGTTATGGAAGGCTTCTGCTGAACCCTTAATCACCAGAAAATATTGAGTCGCAGAGTGGGGTGGCACAGACAAGAATACAGACCACACATCTTAACTCTATTGTCACTGAGAGAAGAAGAGAGGAAAGCAGACAGGACAGCAGGGAGGAAATCGTAAAAGGTGGGAAAATGTAAGGGATGTTATTGAAGGGGCAGGAAGACCTTCAGGTATCAGCAACCCGAGCAACACCATAACCCGCTATCAGTTCACATAAAGGGATGGGGCAAATTATGTTTTAAACAAGAAAACTCTGCTTGCCCTGCTCCTCCATAGAACAGATCTATTTTTCCTCCCAGGTCACTACCTGCAGTATGTCCCCAGTCTCCTCAGCATCCCCCATACATGTGTGCTGGGACAGGATGATGACCGGGAGCAAAAGGAGGTGCCAGATGCAGAGTCCTGTGTCCACAGGCTGCACAGCAGGGACTGGCACATTCTGTACATGTTGTGCCCCCAACTTGCATTGGGGTGGCACAGTGTGCACACGCTTAGAGAGTGCTCAAGACAGTGAAGCATGGCAGTGAACATAAATCTGAATCCCTGCCCAGTGACCAGGGATTCTGATTTTTTTGCGTACCTTACCCACATTGACCCCACATTGTAAGGCTGCCTGTGCCACATTATAGGAAGTGCCGGCCCTTTCAACAGTCGAGAACTGCCACGTCATAGGGCTGAGTGGCAGTCGTCATACAGTGCACCCTCTGATGTCAGGGGGGACCAGCCGCCATGTTGAATTCTCCACTGGTCCTAGCTTGGCTGAAGCCTATAAACAGGGTCAGGCAGCACCATGCAACAGCTGCAGTGGATGCTGAATCATATCATTCCTGGTGTCACTAGGGTTGGTGTCACCCCTAGAGGGTGTCCCCTTGGTGCAGTTCGCACCGCCCTGCACCCCCTTTGTGATGCCACTACAGGAACTGACACTGCAGGTCAATGGTATATCAGGTCACAGAAGATCACTGGTACGGCAGGACACAGACAGACACAGCAAAACATAAGCAATCTATGGCAGAAGCACTGCAGACAGCAGGGACGGAAAGGGAAACACTGCAGACTGCCTAGATGGCACAGGAAACATTGCAGAGAGCTGGAATGGTAAAGAAAACACTACAGACAGCCCTCAGGGCTGACTGGACTCATAGCAGACAGTTGCAATCCCAGCTGGACACAGCAGAAAATTTGCAGGGTTAGCATCCTGGACTCACAGTGGACAGGTACAATCCCGGTTTGACACAGCAGACAGGGTTCAGTGTTAGTTGGACTCACAGGAGACAGGTGAAGCTGAGGTTTCTGAAGTAAGGGAAGGTATACACCAACAAAGGAACTCAAATTAAGAGCAATAGTTCCTGACAATTACATCCTTAAATAGGAAGAGATAATGATGTTTTCTTAATGATGTCACGTTCCACGCCGCCAGCAGATGAAGGGCAAATCTGGTACGGCTTTGTCTTAAGCTGGCAGCATCATACATGCCCTGCCCTTCGTGGCTCAGGTCTCCCCTGCTGAACTGACCAGGTTATGACCAGGGGCGAATCCAGACACAGGTTTCGGGAAGGCACTCTACCAGTTTTGGCTAGGAGCTGGTGTTGGGTTTGCAGTGAGATGCAGAGTTGCACCTCATAACAGGTTGTGCTTGTTACACTCACCCTCCCCAGAACGTTGCATAGGATCTGTCCTCATGTGACTCAGGTGACACCTGACTGACACCGCACAGCAATAATCTGCGCTCTGGCGCATGTTCTGTGTACTTTGCCAGATACACCCTGGTGTCATTCCCCCCAAATAACTCCTGTGGGTGAGCAGTGTCGGCAGCCACGGACTGGGACAAAAAATAGGTCCGGGCATTTTGGACTGAGCAGCCCACTTTTTTTTCCACACAGCGCACATTACTGTGAGATTTATTGCTGTGGAGCTCTGTGATACACATATACACACCGCACACGTTTTTCTCCCTAGCGTCCCCGTTTTAGCGTGAAGAGTGTAATAGTGCCCCAGGTTGGAAAGGTGAAGGGTATGTCTGGATTCCAGTGACGGCCACTGTGATAATCTTATTAGTGCTTAAATTTGATCTAATAATATAGTATCTGATATCAAAATATGAAATGCTGCTATAAAATAGGGAACCACTGTGACCTATCTCCCTAGTGGTCACTTAAAGGAATTGCATAGAAAAACGGAAAGTTGCCTTAAAAGCGCAAGTGAAGAATATAAACAAATACCATACTGCTTGATATAAAATAGGAAAATACTTATATTTTAGGTGCTTTTCACCAAAACTTGGTGCGATTTGCTGGTTAGCAGGATGGTACTCATCACAGCAGACCAATGGAATAATCCTCTACGCCAGAGCTCCTCGATGGAATCAGGCCTTTGAAGTAGAAGATTCTTGGTATCCAAACGGCACTTATATAGAACCATATGGTTTGGATACCAGGAATCTTCCACTTCAAAAGCCTGATTTCATCAAGGAGCTGTGACACAATTATGTACAGTGCGCTGAGGGGCCTGGATATCTATGGAACACCCTGGTGTCCCTAGACATAGCCAATTTTACTTTCCAATTGTGAAACAATATGGTGCCTTGTAATCACCACTTGAACCACAGATTGTCTAAATACATTGAAAAGCAGATAAGACATTGCGCAAACAGACAATAGTCTGATACTATAATAGTCGGTTACAGATGTAAACATATTCTAGACTGGGTGGTTGGAAAGGGCTGCAGTGACACAAGTAAGAATATCAGAAATACTAACGGTAACACATAAGCATAGACAATAACGATATTAATTTCAAATATATTTATTGAAGATACATGAACTAAAAAGATAAATCCATAGCGAATCAAGATTCACAAACTATAAAGAATTTGTTATATCATTTTAAAAGTTTACACCCCATCCCCCAGAAAAAAATACAAACAACCTAATTCATTTTATTTTCATTTTTTCTTTCCCTTCCCCCTTGACAATAACAATATTCACACATAACAAAAACACCCTGTACCCTTAAAAACACAGGGTGACTTGGTCATAGGAGAGGGCTGGGGAATAAAATGACGCGTCAGACCCACCCAGAACCCATAGTTTCACATCGCCCAACTGTAATGCCAAGTCCAGGTACCCCCAGTTCAGAGTAACTATCGTCACAGACATTTATAAAATAATGGTGTGTTTTTGAATTGTGACATCATAATTCACACGTTGTTATCCTTTTTACATTTTTTTGCATCACTTGACTTCAACAGTAGTGCCTTGCAGCTGTGCATACCATCCGAATGGCAATTTGATGACAACTATTGTTTTTTCCTTCTTTTCTTGTAATCTAGAAGCCTATGAAGCTGAAAGCCTCTCTTTGTTCCTGCACAGTTTTATATCACATTTTATAACATAGACCACGTCAATTAAGCAAGCTCAGTTATCCTGTCATAAATGCTAATATAGTCAGAAAATTACACAGGTACTCAGTGTGACCTTTTCATTTTCTAAATATTGATTTCCTTGCTTGTAGCAGTCTTTTTATAATTATGCAAAATGTAGGCAATTTGTTTTATCTTGGATTTAAAGTAATATCTTGTTAATTCAACGACAGATAACACTTCAAAGTTAGTTCAAGCATACGCATACTCAGTCTAAAAATAGAAGTCTATTTACCAAGTAAGACAAATATCAGCGTCAAACCACTCGCATTGCTTCCTCATCTGTTAATTTGGGCAAGGGTCAGCAACCGTGGTCCATAAGGGGCTACATTACATTCTTGACGCTAATATGGAGACGGCAAGCAGGAAATCTGTGCTTACCGTCTCTATGTTAATGTCATATTCTGGGAAAGGTGTTATCTCAGCACCACCTTGATACCCACAGCAGCGCTTCCACACCACCATGAGTATCAGTTTCCAGAGTCCATAGGACCCCATGAAGGATTGCGCTTCCAGGCCACAAGATCACACAGCACCATGGAGTGATTACAGAGGGAGACTAAGAACTATTTGCTCCTAGTCTTACTCTGCCCCTAGGGAGAAGAAGTGGCAGATCTGGCTGTGATTGAGCTGTAATATTTTGATTATTATTTAAATATTATCCGTCTTGCCTCATCGCTAGCAAAATAGCAGAGAAACTATTGCGTTTAACAGGGCTATTCCCAATAACCAGGCAACACAGGTTTTGAGGATCATCCAAAAACACACTAACGATCAGATAAACATAATGGGATTAACAAGAACAATGGAAGGCGCCAGATACTTCTGCACTTGGAAAAGCCCAGTCTTTGCACATACAGAAAGAAAATGGTACATTAAATAGGGGAATTCAGGGGATTCATGGGGTGCATTAAGATGGTTCAAGTATTCCCAGGAAGCCCAGAGTCTCAAGAACAAGTGGTCCAAAAATCACCCCGATAGCACCAAAGGGGTCCGATCGCCATCGTGCACCAGCTTGGGGTCCCAAACTCAGGGTTCCCTAGGGAGCTTCCTCCCAAGCTTGGAGGCGGTAATAACTGATTGTCAGTCCTCGGAGGCTGTCTGTCAGTCCTTGGAGGCTGGCACGGCTCCGGCGTCCCTCTCTGCGGTCTCGGGGTCTGCGTCTTCCCCGCAGCCCTTCCTCGCGCCCTATGCGCGCATGCCGCCGGCCCCAACGGCTTTAAGCTACTGCCGGCGGCGCACCGCGCATGACGTCATCACGCCTCCACCGTAGGTCTCCCTGCATCATGTGACCCTGATGGCCAATCAGATTGCAGGGCGCGATATTTAAAAGTGCTTTTTGCCTTTTCTCATTGCCCTTTTGTGGTTTTGCTTGTCTAACCCTAAGTGCTTGCTTCTTTAACCTCTGACTGACTTTCTGTGTATGACCTGGCTTCTGGATATCGACCTGTGTACCTCTATACTCCTTTGACTCGGCTTTTGAATTTTGACCTTGTATACTGCTGTATTCCTACGACCTAGGATTGTGTTAGACCCCTTTGGTACTCCGTACTTTCCTGTCTCCATACCAGCCACTCTAAGGACTGGTTACTGTCCTCCTTGCCTACTATCCCTGCCTTAAAGGTTCACCTTTTGCTATTGCGAAACCCAGCCACCTCAAGGACTGGTATCGCAACTAAGTTTAGAGTCTCCTATTATTACGTATAGGGCTGACTGTAGTAACCCTCGGATACGTGTGCCTGCCTGACATCATGAAAGGGCCATGGACCTAGCAGGGACTGCTCAGCAACTCTCTGGTTTAGAGAGTCGTTTGGAGGATCAAGATCATCGACTTGATCAATTCGCCCAGGCCCTCCAAACTCTGTTAACCAGTACCGCAACTACCCAATTAGAGGTTTCCCCTCCCGTTAATCCGCCCCCTTCTGAACCTTTTACTACACCGAACCCATGCCCTAACCTACTACCCCCAGTACGTTATGGGGGCGATCCTATTGCCTGTAGAGGTTCCATAAACCAGATCTCTATCCACTTTGAGCTAACCACGTGGTCTTACCCTACAGATCGTGCTAAGGTAGCCTTTGTTATCAATCACCTGTGACGTTCTGGGTCTCTGGCGCCCCCTCTGGCAGTAGTGGACATTGCTGCTTTTGGATTATTTTTATTTCGTTCATTTCTTGGATTCCAAGCCTGATTAGTACCTGGACTCCATTGGTTCACCCTGGACCATTTTGTATAAATGGAGACCACTCCCTTAGTAGGGTGCGGTCTCATTCATCCTGGATCAGTCATTCAGCTCATGTCTGGTTTGCCTTGCTCTAGATTCATCCTGAATCATCTATTCAGTTCAGTCTGTCTGTCTGTCTTCAAGCTCCTGTCTGGTTTGCCTTGGTCTAATTTAGTCTTCAAGCTCCTGTCTGGTTTGCCTTGGTCTAATTTAATCCTGTTCAGTCTGTCTGTCTTCCAGCTCATGTCTGGTCTTTCCCTGGTCTAGATTTATCCTGTTAAGCCTGTCTACCTGGTCATTCTGTTTACAGGCTCATGTCTGGTTTGCACTGTTTTTCTTGCCTTCTTGTATCATGTTTAGTTCTGCCTCCCATGTTTAATTCTGCCTCCCATGTTTAGTTGCCTATTTTGTTTATATCTGGTTTTCTTTATATTTCTTGCCGTGAGGTTAAAGGCTCTGTTTATTGTATTTATGTTCTGTATTCCCTGCTCTTGGTTTAAGTTCTTGGTTCCTAGAATAAATGATATATATTTATTTTTCTAGTTCAGGCTCATGGTCTATTTTCACTGCTCATTAGGCTCACACCCCTCTCTGTCAGGTCAGGTCCCTGACCCCCATCGTGACATAATGAGACCGCCAGTAACAAGTGAGCTAGCAGTGATTCTTGGTCTGTTGGAGAACCTGCAAAAGGTTAATAAAGCTGCAGAACAGCACCTGGAGCGGCTGAGTGCTATACTGCGAAAAACTCCCAGGGACGCCTTCCCAAAGGAACCTGTTCCAGTGAAAGATTCCAGAGGACCCCTGACCCTGGAGGAAAGGGTATGGAGGAAAACCCATGGCTTATGTTTCTACTGTGGTTCCTGCCTGCACAGAGTGGCAACCTGCCAGGTGCGCCCACAGAAGGCCCTCACGGTCCAGCCTTACCAAACCTCCTTGACCAAGCCATGCCAGGCCGCAGTATCCATGTCCACTGCCCTACAGCACAAGGACTCTCCAGAGTCCGCTGCCCTGCAACCCGCAGGATCTCCAGAGTCCGCTGCCCTGCAACCCGCAGATTCTCCAGAGTCCGCTGCCCAACAGGGAGAGACCAGGTGTAAGCCAGCAGTTCCAGTCAAGGGTGCTGCCCTGCAGCACGAACAAATCGGGGTCACCGCTCCACAGTGCCAAGCCGGGGTCACCGCTCCACAGTGCCAAGCCGGGGTCACCGCTCCACAGTGCCAAACTGGGGTCACCGCTCCACAGTGCCAAGCCGGGGTCACCGCTCCACAGTGCCAAGCCGGGGTCACCGCTCCACAGTGCCAAGCCGGGGTAACTGCTCCACAGTGCCAAGCTGGGGTCACCGCTCCACAGTGCAAAGCCGGGGTCACCGCTCCACAGTGCCAAGCCGGGGTCACCGCTCCACAGTGCCAAGCCGGGGTCACCGCTCCACAGTGCCAAGCCAAGGTGGTTTCCAAGCCACGCTCACCCGAGCTGGTAGTTTCCAAGCCACGCTCACCCGAGCTGGTAGTTTCCAAGCCACGCTCACCCGAGCTGGTAGTTTCCAAGCCACGCTCACCCGAGCTGGTAGTTTCCAAGCCACGCTCACCCGAGCCGGCCATGACCGAGTCGCCAAAGAGCCATGCTGAGGTCGCTGACCCACAGACCCGTGCTGCTGCCGCCATGACCGAGTCGCCGCAGAGCCGTGCCGAGGTCGCTGACCCACAGATCCGTGCTGCTGCCGCCATGACCGAGTCGCCACAGAGCTGTGCTGCTGCCGCCATGACCAAGTCGCCGCAGAGCCGTGCCGAGGTCGCTGACCCACAGATCCGTGCTGCTGCCGCCATGACCGAGTCGCCGCAGAGCCGTGCTGCTGCCGCCATGACCGAGTCGCCGCAGAGCCGTGCCGAGGTCGCTGACCCACAGATCCGTGCTGCCGCCGCCAGGACCGAGTCGCCGCAGAGCCGTGATGAGGTCGCTGACCCACAGAGCCGTGATGCTGCCGCCATGTCCGAGTCGCCGCAGAGCCGTGCTGTTGCTGCTGTGTCCAAGTCACCACAGAGTCGTGCTAAAGTCGCTGCCCCTCCTGTCCTTGCCAAGGGTGCTACCCAACCGGTCCACACCAAGGGTGCTGCCCCACCGAGCCCAGCTGTCCCGGTGTCTTCGAGCCCAGCTGTCCCGGTGTCTTCGAGCCCAGCTGTCCCGGTGTCTTCGAGCCCAGCTGTCCCTGTGTCTTCAAGCTCAGTGTCTTCTAGCCCAGTGGTTCCAGTCCAGTCGCCGCAGAGCCGTGCCAAGGTCACCAACCTACGGAGCCGTGCTGCTGCTGTCCCAGTCACATTGCCACAGAACCGGATCGCCACTGGTGCCATCATGTTCCTGTTGCCGCAGAGCCGGGAGGACACTGTTGCTGTCCATTCCACGTCCCGTACCAGGGGGAGGAGACACAAAAGGACTGGTGCCAGTGCCTTCAAACCTGGACCCAGTTTTGGCTCTCAAGGGGTCTATACCTCAGGTCCTCCAGCCCGTGAGTCGAGTCCTGACCCTGCTGGATGTTTCCGAGCTTCTAACGGTGCTATAATATGCCTTGAGGACCGAGAGGTGTACGAGCGCGTTCTACGTGCCTACAGGACCCATTGACTTTTTACTTTCATTCTTATTGTCTTCTTTTGAGCATCCGGGGTCTGCTCGTGGAGGGGGGGATATGTGACGTTCTGGGTCTCTGGCGCCCCCTCTGGCAGTAGTGGACATTGCTGCTTTTGAATTATTTTTATTTCGTTCATTTCTTGGATTCCAAGCCTGATTAGTACCTGGACTCCATTGGTTCACCCTGGACCATTTTGTATAAATGGAGACCACTCCCTTAGTAGGGTGCAGTCTCATTCATCCTGGATCAGTCATTCAGCTCATGTCTGGTTTGCCTTGCTCTAGATTCATCCTGAATCATCTATTCAGTTCAGTCTGTCTGTCTGTCTTCAAGCTCCTGTCTGGTTTGCCTTGGTCTAATTTAGTCTTCAAGCTCCTGTCTGGTTTGCCTTGGTCTAATTTAATCCTGTTCAGTCTGTCTGTCTTCCAGCTCATGTCTGGTCTTTCCCTGGTCTAGATTTATCCTGTTAAGCCTGTCTACCTGGTCATTCTGTTTACAGGCTCATGTCTGGTTTGCACTGTTTTTCTTGCCTTCTTGTATCATGTTTAGTTCTGCCTCCCATGTTTAATTCTGCCTCCCATGTTTAGTTGCCTATTTTGTTTATATCTGGTTTTCTTTATATTTCTTGCCGTGAGGTTAAAGGCTCTGTTTATTGTATTTATGTTCTGTATTCCCTGCTCTTGGTTTAAGTTCTTGGTTCCTAGAATAAATGATATATATTTATTTTTCTAGTTCAGGCTCATGGTCTATTTTCACTGCTCATTAGGCTCACACCCCTCTCTGTCAGGTCAGGTCCCTGACCCCCATCGTGACATCACCTTACCGATAAAGCATTGTGCTGGGTAAACCCTCTCTGGGAGACTGACAAACCCATTGTTTATAACTATCGGGAATTTATAACCGCCTTCCGTAGAGTGTTTGATCCCCCCTAGTCATAAAACCAATGCCGCCAAGTCCTTGTTATGCCTGCGCCAGGGTACTAAATCCATGGGTGATTACGCACTAGAGTTTAGATCCTTGGCTTCTGAGTTGATCTGGAATAATGAGGCTTTGGTAGCAGTTTTTTCAGAGGGTTTAAATGATGAGCTCCAGGACGAAGTAGCGGCCAGAGATCTTCCGGAAGATCTGGAAGATTTGATCACCTACTTGTCCTTTATAGATGAACGCATTTGCCATCGTAAAAATACCAAAGATAGAGCTAAAAGACTGTCTCTTACGATACCTCCCCGGTTCCCTTTACCTGTGCTCCCAGAGCCATCTTCTCCTCCTGAGCCCTTGCAGTTAGATAGCACTAAACTCCCTGAAGCTGAAAAACAACGTTGCCGTCGTGAGGGATTGTGTTTGTATTGTGTATTAGGGGGTCATCTGTTTAAGGGTTGTCCCAAACGCCCTCAGGGTCCTTTGGGAAACTCGCATGCCTAAGTGCCCCTTGGGGACAGCTCTTAGGTACTTTTCCTTCGTCCCCTAAACTTGAAAATAGACTCTGGGTTCCGGTTACTCTATTTTGGGAGAGTCCCCATAGCCCGGTGCATCTCTATGCCCTGGTTGACTCTGGTGCTGCCGATAACTTTATTGATCTTGTTTTTGCTCACAAACATGCAATTCCTCTTGTTGAGAAAGAAACACCTTTACTTGTACAAGCCATAGATGGCAGACCACTTGAAACCCCTTTTGTCCTTTTCGAAACTCAGAACATTTCTGTTGGGATAGGACTATGTCATAAAGAAAAAATGTTTTTCCATGCCATTTCGTCACCTTCCTATCCCATTGTACTTGGGTACCCGTGGTTAACTTGTCATAACCCTGTAATCGATTGGCGAGCCCGTCAAATCGCTAAGTGGGATAAAGATTGCATGCTCTCTTGTATTGAGGTCCCCTTATCTGTCAACACCTTAAATGTACCCACGGCTCCTCTTCTGACCACGACTATACCTCCTCCATACTCAGATTTGGCCCCTGTGTTTGATAAGAAAGAGGCCAATAAATTACCCCCACATCATCCTTACGATTGCGCTATCGACCTTCTCCCGGTACCGTTCCTCCCCGAGGGGCAGTCTATCCGTTATCCGAGAAGGAGCATAGAGTAATGGAGGAGTATATCACTGATTCTCTTAACAAAGGGTTTATTCGCCCCTCTTCCTCTCCAGCTGGAGCAGGATTCTTCTTTGTTCAGAAGAAAGAGGGAGACCTCAGACCGTGCATAGATTTTCGTGGGTTAAACAAAATAACCGTAAAAAATGCCTACCCTATCCCACTCATCCCTGAGCTGTTTGATCGCCTGAAAAATTCCAAAATATTCTCCAAGTTGGACCTTAGAGGGGCCTATAACTTGATTCGGATCAGACAAGGGGATGAGTGGAAAACTGCATTCAATACTAGATTAGGGCACTATGAATACCTGGTTATGCCCTTTGGTCTATGCAACACTCCAGCAGTTTTCCAGGCATTCATTAATGATGTTTTACGGGAATACACTCCTTGTTTTGTTGTTGTGTATCTTGATGATGTCTTGATACAGTCTCCTGACTTGAAAACCCACCACCAACATGTACGACTTGTCTTGTCTAAACTGTTGTCCAACGGCCTGTATTGTAAACTTGATAAATGTTTGTTTGATGTACAACAAGTACAATTTTTAGGCTATGTGATCTCCTCTTCCGGCTTTATGATGGACTCTAAGAAGCTAGACACAATTGTTCATTGGCCTCTTCCCAAGGGCCTCAAGACCATTCAAAGATTTATATGTTTCTCTAACTATTATAGAAGGTTTATCAAGGGTTTCTCGTCCATCATAGCACCTGTTACAGCTTTAACTAAAAAGGGAACTGACACACAGAATTGGCCCTCCAATGCATTAGAGGCTTTTGGAAAATTAAAAGCAGCTTTTTCCACCACACCCATCCTTCATCACCCTGATCCAACCAGACCCTTCGTATCAGAGACTGGGGTGGGCGCTGTGTTGTCCCAACGCCCAGCTGACGACAAACCTATGCTACCTTGCGGTTTCTTCTCTAGAAAGTTGTCACTTACTGAGACCCGCTATGACATCGGAGACAGTGAACTTTTGGCAATCATACTTGCCCTGAAGGAGTGGCATCACCTCTTGGAGGGTTCCAATTGTCCGTTCTCTGTACTCACAGACCATAAGAATTTGGCCTGCCTGTCTGAAGCAAAGAGATTGAACCCCAGACAAGCTCGGTGGGCTCTCTTTCTTACCCGATTTGATTTTGTCATTTCATACAGACCCGGGTCAAAAAATATTAAGGCTGATACACTCTCCAGACAGCACGAACCTCTGTCTGCTCAAATTCCGGTACCAGCTCCCATAGTACCCGAGGAGAAAATCCTAGCCTCTCTGAGTACCCAGATTGATTCACCACTATGGAATCTATTGCTATCGAAACAGTCTCTAGCACCTCCGTCTAAACCACCCGATAAATTATTTGTTCCTCCTGAAGAGGTTCTCACAGTTTTACGACTGTTTCATGAATCTAGATTTGCTGGAAATTTTGGAGTAGAGGAGACTAACTCTTATTAAAAGAAACCTTTGGTGGTCTACACTTGCTAAAGATGTGAAAGAGTATGTTACTACCTGTTCAGTGTGTACCCGTTCTAAGTCTTCCCGTCTTAGACCTTCTGGTCTTCTCCAGCCTCTACCTGTTCCTGAATGTCCCTGGTCCCATTTAGCAATGGACTTCTTGGTGGAACTACCCCCTTCGTTTGGCCATATGGTCATTTTTGTCGTTGTCGATCGTTTCTCCAAAATGGCACATTTTATTCCGTTAAAGAAACTCCCCTCCTCTAATGAGCTGGTACACATCTTTACTAAAGAGATATTTAGACTACATGGTGTCCCAAATGTTATTGTCTCAGATCGTGGTTCACAATTTATATCTAAATTTTGGAGAGGCTTCTGTCAACAATTAGGTGTCAAGCTTTCCTTTTCCTCTGCTTATCATCCGCAGACTAACGGATTAGCCGAAAGAACAAATCAGACACTGGAGATTTATTTAAAATGTTTTATTTCTGATGCACAGGATGATTGTTTCACTCTATTGCCATGGGCGGAGTTTGCATACAATAATGCCACGTCTCAGTCGACTAACTATTCCCCCATTTGAAGTAGTCACTGGTATGCACCCCACCGTTTTCCCATCCTCGTTTGTGCCTCAGGATATTCCAGCCTTAGAGGACCACCTCTGTGGTCTGCGTTTGATTTGGGAGAAGACCAAATTGAATCTCGAATCCGCTTCTTTGGCCCAGAAGCGGTCTGTTGACCTCAAACGCAGACCTCCACCGGTCTATCATGTAGGGGACAGAGTATGGCTCAGCACACATCACATCAGGTTGAAGGTCCCTTCTATGAAATTTGCACCCCAGTTCATAGGACCTTATAAAATTCTTAGGTGTATTAATCCCGTCTCGTACGCTTTGCAGTTGCCTGCATCCCTTTGTATTCCTAACACCTTTCATGTGTCCTTACTGAAACCCCTCCTGTGCAATCGTTTTACCCGTCCCGACTCTCTCCCTCCTCCTCCTGTTTTGGTAGACGAAAACCCCAAATTTGAAATTGAATCCATTCTAGATTCCCGTCGTTCTCGGGGCAGGTTGCAGTATCTGGTTCATTGGAAGGGTTATGGTCCCGCCGATCGTACGTGGGTCTCCCTTCACGACATTCATGCTCCTCGTTTGTTGTCCGCTTTTCATCGCCATTTTCCTGCCAAGCCGGCTCCCAACCGCCCGGTGAGCGTTCCTCGAGTAGGGGGTGCTGTCAGTCCTCGGAGGCTGGCTGTCAGTCCTCGGAGGCTGGCATGGCTCCGGCGTCCCTCTCTGCGGTCTCGGGGTCTGCGTCTTCCCCGCAGCCTTTCCTCGTGCCCTATGCGCGCGTGCTGCCGGCCCCAATGGCTTTAAGCTACTGCCGGCGGGGCGCCGCGCATGACGTCATCACGCCTCACCGTGGGTCTCCCTGCATCATGTGACCCTGATGGCCAATCAGATTGCAGGGCTCGATATTTAAAAGTGCTTTTTGCCTTTTCTCATTGCCGTAAGTGCTTGCTTCTTTAACCTCTGACTGACTTTCTGTGTATGACCTGGCTTCTGGATATCGACCTGTGTACCTCTATACTCCTTTGACTCGGCTTTTGAATTTTGACCTTGTATACTGCTGTATTCCTACGACCTAGGATTGTGTTAGACCCCTCTGGTACTCCGTACTTTCCTGTCTCCATACCAGCCACTCTAACGACTGGTTACTGTCCTCCTTGCCTACTATCCCTGCCTTATAGGTTCACCTTTCGCTATTGCGAAACCCAGCCACCTCAAGGACTGGTATCACAAATAAGTTTAGAGTCTCCTATTATTATTACATATAAGGCTGACTGTAGCAACCCTCGGATACGTGATTGTTTTCAGTAGGTTGTCCCCAAAGAGCATCCCGTTCCCATGAAGGGGAACAAATCGGTTGAGTTTAGAAGTTTTTGCCTCTGGACACTGGGGTAACTCTGAAAAGGGGAATCCTGGGTACAGTGAGGTGAATATGGGATTTTAGGGGGGGTTAGAGCATTTTAAATTACTTAATATTTGCGTAATCATTTAACACCAGCTTTTAGGAGGTGTTAAAATGTTTGTTTTTGCATCCCCATTGTAAATTGCACCTGCACTTTGGAATACCCAACTTGTCGAGATGCTAAAAAATTATTGCGCTCCCCATGTTAGGTATAGGAGTCACTTAAATACAATAAGCTTATGCAAGCTGTGAGGTGCAAAACGTTTTCACCTGACTGTAGTGTCAAGATCGGAATATTGATACCAGACGTTAAACTTACTAATGGTAGCTTTAACGATTACATATTGAGACACTACATTCCAACTATGGAATAGTGCCCAAGATGTTTCGAACCTACATCTCCCATAAGGTTCATCCAACCTAATAAGTGCTGAGTACCATGGGAGGTGTATTTCCAAAATATCTGGGGGACCCAGGTTGCTTAGTGGGTCACAAAGTAAAATTCATGTAGTAAAAAAAAAACATTGACATATGGTATGTATAAGTTGAGGCATCTTTTTCTAAGCCTTTTGTTCTCCCGAAATTCCATTTTTGTAACTAGTACATATTTAACTTTATTATTAAAAAAAAACAGGACATGAAATAAAATATAATAACATTACACATAGCAACATGACTTGAAACTGAGTTGGAACTCATTACAACTGGCCACCTTGTAATCACATATACCAAATTAAGATTGATAGAGTGATCATGGGAAATGAAATTACCCTTCCTTCCATATTATCAGTGCTCATTTAGGAAATGCTTAGATTGACCTCAGTTTTCTTTATTCAATCTTCTGCTAAAATGTCAAATCAATATGCAAATTTTATCCACCACACGTTTTCCAAATATGACTCATTAAAAACTTTCAAGTAAATAAATGCGTTTTTTTTGCAGTGCGAATGGAAATATTGCAGTACATATAAATGCAAATGAGTTTCTACTTGTTACTGACGTTAATGTGATTAAAGGGGCAATTTCATCAACTCTGAAATAAATCTTTTTTCTGCTCTATTCACCAAATGCTTCTTCTGTAAAAATATGTGAGGAATTAGTCAACAGAACAGCATGTAAAAACACACTTAAAGAGACATTATAATATATTCATATTTGTTCACTTTTTTTGGCAGTACACTTGGTTTTACTTGTAGTGGCTTTAAAGTAGGTGTGTATCATAGTATGAATATTCACTCCATTTAAAAATATTAAACATAGGTTTAATTAGTAATTATGTGTGTGGATAATATACAAAACATTTATAACACCTGGGACTTTATCATATCTTAATTGGAAATTTGAGATCAGTAGTAAATTACTGCCCTTAGGTTAATACTCGTATATAAAATTAACTGCTGGTATTTGTAGTTGGAAAAAAAAAAGTCTGTGAACCCTTTCGGACCTACCATGATTTCACCATTGACTATGCATCAACTATGGTCTGATCATTTTCTTTCCCACGATTAAAATCAAATAAATTCTGAGTAACAGGGATATTCACTAACCAGCACAATTTACCATTGTTGCAAGCAACATTGAATATTGCTATTATTGTCACAATGAAAAAATGTGGCGCTTCCAAGAGGAAAATTCAAACACCAGCAGGAGAAAAGTAACTGATAAAACTTGTCCTGCTGCTGTTTGAAATTCCCTTGTAGGAAATACTGAATTTTATCATTGTTGCAACAATGGCAATAGCAGTAAACTACTGAGAATATTGAATAGCCCTGTAAATTGATAAATATAAGTATACTGTTATACTTGTGCTGGATGCTGGCTACTTACCTACATATTATGGAACTTTTGTCAAGGACTTGGACTAAATCTTTTGCTGTGTCCCCACCTATCTTCCCTATGTGCCTCAGTCAGAAGGTGAACTCTAGAAAAGAGCTACTTAAGGGGTTATTAAGAGAGAGCCGATCTGACCCTGAAATGTAACCGGACACTGAAATTCAGCTTACGGTGACATTTCGGGGCCTTTCGGCTATTCAGAGAGCAGGCAGTTTGCCGACTTTTGGCAAATTGCCTGCACGTTCGGTGCCTTTTCGAGGGCAGTGAAATCCCCCATAGACAAGCAATGGTACATCTATTCAGAGAAAACCGAACAGCAGTGAAAAGTTGCCGAAATGCGCTGCTGTGTTTTCATTCGGCAGGTTCATTCAGGCGAATCCCATAGGCTTCAATGTTACAAATATTCCCGTTTCAATGCAATATCTAATAAACTGTTTATTATTTTATTCTGAAGTAAAATGTGTCTTTATTGATAGATTTTTTTAGGATCTCTTTTTTGGGATTTTTTCAGCAAAATAGTTTTTTCTTTTTTCCTTAACGCCGCAGGATGTACCATTACGCCCTGCATTAGGTGGACTTTTTAACGCCGCAGGACGTAATGGTACGTCCATGGCGTCTGCAGCCCCCCTCCGGCCATACTCACCTCCTCTGGTTGCTCCCTCGCTGCTCTGACTTCTGCATCGTCAGATCGGCGGGTTTACTCCTCCCGGCGCACTGACGTCATCGCGCCGGCGCGATGACGTCAGTTTCAGGCATCCATCCCCCCGCGCCGGAGCAGGGGAAGCGCCTGAAGGGGAGGGGGATCATTTGGATCCCTCTATCTCCCCACCGCCGGGACTAGGAGGCTGTGGCCAGCATCGCTGGAAAGGTCACAGCCTGACCTTTACAGCGATGTAGGGGGTTAACCCCTTAGTTGCCAGGTCGCAGCCTGGCACCAATCGGTGCAAGACCATAGCCTTTTTCTGGTGGGGGCCACCATCTTGGATGGCAGCCCCACCTCTGGGTCCCCCCCTCGTCAACTGACTCATCACGATGATGTCAGTTAACTGGGGAATCCCCTAGCTGCAAAGCGATTTCCTAAGGAAATCCCATAGAGGAGATAGGGGAGTTCTTTGAATCCCCTTATCTCTTGCTCTGTGGCAGTTAGGGGGTCATGTCTGATATTGCTGGAAAGGCCAGAGCATGACCTTTCCAATGATATCAAACATGATCATGTTACAAGTAAAATAAAAGTGTAAAAAAAGAAAAAATAAATAATAAAAAAAATTAATAAAAAAATAAAAACTTTATTTTTTTAATGTAGCACTATTGTTCACATTTCAATTATAATGTGAACAATGATGCTTCACTAATGATTTTTTTTGGGGGGTTTAGCTAAAATCACGCAATTTGTCTCCAGAACAAAATGGGTTCCCCGTTCTAATTTTTTTAACAAGTTTTTTTTTTAACAAGTCTACCCCATAGCATATGACCGCAAAGGCTTGGATAATAAAATAAAAAAATAAAAATACTTTACACACTGTGGATGACTGAAATTTTATTGAAAATTCTAATTTTTTTACTTTTTTTTACATTTTTTGTTATAGCATTTTGGCAGGGCATGACATTTACATATTATAATGATATATTATTAATCTTCCGAGTCCGCCGGAAAGAACGATATATAATTTGTCTGGGTGGTATAATAATACATGACTTAAAACCACATTTATAAACAGTCAAAATGAGCTCCGCAAACATCTACTTCCGAAACAGCGCCGAAGTTATAAAATTGCTCCCGTCCTTAATTGGTTAACAAACCTTGTTTGTATCATTCATAGGATCTTCTATGTACATTCCAAACATTTTCGTTCAGTAGCTTTCTAGCTTTCTTGCAAATAGCATTTTAATTTTCAAACTTTCAAGCGTACTGTTTTTTTTTCACCCCATTCGTCAGCGTGTCAACTTTCTCCGGCGGATGTTTTGCGCTGTGATTGTACCAAACGGTAACGGGTTAAGAAACCCGTTACCATTTGGTACCATGCGCTTTTCAGCGCAAGGTTACTGTACTTTGTGCTCCCTATACTTAACACGGGAGCGCAAAGTGATAATCAGCGCTAGGATTACAAAATCCTAACGCTGATTAACATCTGGCTGCTGTTAGCAAAAAGTTAACCACAGCCAGGACTTGGTGCTAATGAATTCCGCTGGTGCAGAATCCGTTAGCACCAGCCAAAAACCCCCCCAAAAAATATAGATACTCAGCTCCTATCCCGCGGCGAGGACCGCGGCTCCATCTGTCTCCTGCATCTGAAGTCCCCCAGTCTCCCCCTGCAGATCACTACGCCGATATGTGACCGGCGCTGTCTGCTTCAATGGAGTCCTATGGACTCCATCGAGTGGATGCTCGGAGCGACAATTAGCGCTGCCGCGAGCTTCCCATTGCTTAGCACCCGGTAACAATGCAAGCAGCTTTTTAAGCGCCCGCATTGTAATATCGTGCTAAAACGGGGACGGAAAGGAGAAACCTGCAGGTGCAGGTTTTTCTCTGCGCCCCTGTTTTAGCGTGATTTGTGTAATTTAGCCCCTTGTGTTTAAGAGCTTTTCTGGGAAGCTACCACCCTACCTGAGTAGACTGCTTCCGCTAGCAGTTCCCTCATTCTATATCCTCCGATCCAGGACCTGCATCTTATTTGCAGTACCACAATACAAAAAGAAAGTGGCTTGATTCTCATTTTCCTAAGAGCACCACAATTATGGAATAACCTCCCAGACACCATCAAATCTTCCCCCAGTCTAAAGTCACTTAAGAGATCTCTATTAATATACCTCGATACAAAATGCACCTGTAAATATGTAACATATTTATTCTGTGTTAATGTGTATTATATTGTATTTTAGAACCTACTGTAACAATTCAATGTTCTTGAACCCAGGACATACTTGAAAATGAGAGACATCACAAAGTATCCTTCCTGGGTAAAATACTTTATAAATAAATGAATTAAATAAATAGTCCCTTATCAAAGCAAATGTAGTATCCCCTTTAATGCCCTTGTTTCATACCTTTAATATCTCTATAACCGGATGTTTTCCGCACTCCCTTCATGTATGCCACTGTAGTCCTGATCCTAAATAAGCCATTCTCTGAATTCAACCTCCCCATCCAACTAAGCAGGGCCGTCTTTAACGAGGGGCAAGAGGGGCAGCTGCCCCCGCCCATTCATTGTTGAGGGGCCAAATTCGGAAGCTCAACAGTCCCACTCCCTTCAGCCCGCAGAAATCACGATCTCGCAGGCTGCCTCCTCTCCGTGGTGACAGGTGACCACAGAGAGGAAGTGACATCATCCCAATGTGGGACATGGAGCTGCAGCTGTACCAGCAGCACGCTGCCTCTGGACTGGAGCTCTCCTTGAGGCCCCATGGGAGATGTGATTGGCTCCTCCCCAATCACCATGCTGTGTCCACCTAGCAAGGAGAAGACAGGCAGTGCTCTGCCTTGCCTGCCTGCCTGAAAAATAAGGACTATGCAGGTAATAAGCATGGGCCTAAACAAGTCACTGTTTATAGGACCCTCCAGCTCCCCCACCCTCTCCATCACCCCCTCCCTCATCTCCCACTTAATTTTGTCCCAATTTAATTTTATTTGTTAATTATATACATATATGATGTAGAAATGTGCATATGATGAATATCTAATGTGTATATGCTGCCTAAATGTGCATATATGATGTGGAAATGTATGTATATATATATATATATATATATATTATTGGAAGTGTGTGTGTGTATGTATGTATATATATATATAATATATATATATATATATATATAATATATATATATATTAGTTTAAAGGAACAGGTTTCCATAAAATAAGGGTAAAAATAAAAACGAAAAATTCCTTCAAATATCGTGCCTAGGAGGTCCCCATAACCTGCCCGTGAAGTGGCGGATTTGTAGGATGTATGGAAACATTGCCATCACAGACCCACACACGACACCTAGCACTTCCAGTCTACATACAATGTATCAAATTCATGAGACCGGACTAATTACAAGCACATGTTATTTCCAAACACTAATTAAACAACTGTTGTTTACGCCGTTTGAGAGCACAGGTCATTTAGAGGTGAGAATCTTTGCACCTAGACATTAGTTTTTAATTCAATATCTAATAAACCGTTGCTTATAATATTCTGCAGTAAAGAGTCTCTTTATCTCTAAATTTTTTAGTATTTTTTAAGCATTTGTTATGCTTTTTTCAACAAAAAATTTTTTTAGAACTTGAGCCGAACACGCCAAAACACTGCCGATGTTCGAATCGAACTCCGAACTGATCAAACCGAACAGCTCATCCCTAGTCAATGCTACAATAAGGTGAACCAATTGACTGAGACCTTTTAGTTTGTTTTTTAAAAAAGCATATTTTGATGAGCAGGTTGATTCTGTAGGCAGTACTAGCAATCTTTTAATACCAAGTGATTTTACATAAAACCTCTGGCAGGAACAAGTGGTTTTATGGGAAGCGCACTGCAACAGCCATACAGTGATAATGTGAGTGAGAATTAAATAAGCACATTTTCATAT
This sequence comes from Leptobrachium leishanense, assembly GCA_009667805.1. Lineage (NCBI taxonomy): Eukaryota > Metazoa > Chordata > Amphibia > Anura > Megophryidae > Leptobrachium > Leptobrachium leishanense. The sequence goes on along the minus strand of RXON01001205.1, from coordinate 22,232 downwards.
TGTGTGCACAATTTTAAAGGCAAATATAACCAAAACACACGACTACATCTCTATAATTGTCATGGTCCTCGTTCCAGTGTCCGCATCACTGCAGACAAACAGACCGCTCCTACCGCACCAAGAAGAGGAAACCTACGACCTCATCCTACACCCCAGGTAATTGCATCCACAAGCGTTGCTCAGCATTCTTTCCTGCTCTGGAACAGACCTCTGAATGAAGAGAGCATGTGCCGACCGGGAATCCCTCCTATTCGGCGTCACGTGCGCCGCGCGTCTCGGCATGATGACACGAACGGATTGCCACAAACATGAATGGAATCTTCATCCTCCTTCTTACATAAAAGAGCATCGGGTGGGTGAGTCATTGCTCATTTATTTCGTTCCAAATACTGAGATGTCTTTGACCCTTACCCTCCTGCTTGAATCTTCATCTATTGAACTCACGTTGCTGAACCCTGCTTGACACTGACCACTCTGATTGCCATCCACCTAAAGACCCCTGCTCGATACCAAACACTGTGATTGATGCCCGCATAAAGACGCCTGCCTTGACACCTACCATTCTGATTGCCGCCTGCCTGCTGACCTCTGCTTATACCAAGGATTCACTTTAGCCAGACTACCGACTTAACGGTCTTGTATTTCATTATCTGCTTAGTAACCTTTGACTGAAGAGGCTACCCTATATGCTAATGGCTTCCACTCCTGCTACATCATCTGAATGAAAAACTTAACATCAATGCTGAAGCGCTGTTACATCCTCGGCCCCTGCTGTGCTTCCTGGGGGTCTGGGCATGGTTCAGTGCCACTGGCTGGTCGAGTGCCAGCACCCTGTAATGGCCGAGTGGCGTCTGAGGGGGCAGGGCCTGGCGTGGTCACGAGGAGGCGCCGGGTTTAAAGCAGGGAGCGTGGAGTTGACTCGTCGCCCTGATGTGGAGTTCTGTTCTCGCTTATACTCGTTGCTGATTTAGTTGCCGACCCGTTTCTGTCTACAATTCCTGCTCCTGATTTTGAGCTGGCTTGTTTTGACCATTCTGTTGCTTCCACCATTACGATTGCTAGTATTGGGCATTGGTTGATTAACCCTATGTTTGCTGCTGGGGCTTTCACTCGCTTTCTGGGATTATTTCCATCTTGCTCTGGGGTATCATTTGTGGCCTTATCAGGTTACTATTTAAGACCCAAGGGTATGTTTCATTGCTAAGAGCATATGTACAAATCGCGGTAGAGAAATACTTTAAATACCGCATATGATCATTGCATCCTAACCGCTAAATATACCCAGGTTGTACCAACTGTATACCCATATGTGTGTCCGCCACCTCTGATAATTGTAAGATACTTCTTACCTGCTCAAGCCTATCAGATAATGCTAAGTCTGTACATTTGTTGACTGCCCTGCAGCCTGCACAATTCATTGACTGTCAAACGAATCATTGTGTTTCTGACTGTGCTCTAAATTGTCAGTTGGTCTTGAAACCTTTGGAACTTAGTGGCAAATCAGTTGTTCTTCTGTGCTCCTTTGTTTTGGAGTACAGGTCTGTGAATACCGAGTATTTGGTACAATGCAGCAATGGGTGCAGCCTCCTTTAGTAGGACAACACTAGCTAGGTGATCGGGTGTACCTGAGTGTGTTGTGGAGCTGCAGGAAAAGCCAGTTTATAACAGGGCAGCACCTTTTATGCACTTCACAGTTAGATTCAGGTTCCTGCAATAAGATTCCAAAATACCAGAGTTAATTGGTATGCAATGATACCTTTTGTTGTACTAACCTGATAATGCCAGAAATTATAAAATATTGAATTTAATTGAAGGGTATTATTCAGTAACAAAACTCACCTTATCGTTCTTAGAAGACATTTTTTCTTGTGGCTGGCTTCAGCTTATGATTCTTAATGGTCTCTGACTCGGCCAAGCAGCAAGCAGCTCTCGGCGGACTGCTCAGACTTTTGCAGCTAGGCAGTCTCTCCTTTCCGTGGGCATTATTGGCTTCACAATGTAGCATCACAGGAGCGGCCCCAACCCTGTAAAATGTGCCCCTGGTGTTCTGGCATATAATGATGCTCCCACAAGTAGGGGACAGTTTGGGAGAGGTCCTGAAGGCGAGAGTTGGGGGTGCAAATACGGGGAGAAGAAAACATCAGATCATTGGCAGAGTGAAGTGGTCAGGACAGGATCTACATGTAATGTATCTTGCTGTCACTTTGGTTCATGATCCTGAACACATGAGTCCTTTTGCTACTTCCTGTTTTGACCTCTTCTTCTAAGTTTAACATAGATTACAGCAATGCCCCACAATCACTGCCTTTGACACCCTCATGTAACTGTAGCTTTCAACCTGTGATTTCAAGTTCAAAAACCTGATTATTTTGTAGTGGACCGAGTACTATTTCATGTATATTATTTCCCAAAGACCATCATATTGCCTTTCTATCCAGATTCAAACTATGTTATAGTTTTATATTATTTCTTTCTTCATCAACAGTCTTAAAAGCTTGTAAACCCAGAAAGAACATTTACAGACATGTTTATTGTTATACTTGGAAAGTTGTGTGTTGTACACAATAGGGCTATTAGAGAACTTTTTATATTCTAAATCAGAGTGAATGATAAATACAGAAAGAAGGCGCACAACCACTTGTACTAGATTAATCTTTTGTAAAGCTGCTGGCATATTGCCACACACTAATAAATCCATTTTGTATGATGTAGCAGAAACCTGTAAATTTAACCTACAGAGAGAGGACAAAAGCCTGTAGATACCACTAATGGTAATTTAGACTTTTGTGTAATTGCCTGATGTAAGAGAAGAGGAAAATAGAGTGATGTCTAATTAGATTGGATAACCTAACAATCATAGACATGGAGAAGGACTATTGTGAGTGTGCAAACAGAAAATGTAGTAGAGAACTAGAGGTTTTTCTATGTAGGGTGCCCTGTACATTGTTTACCTCTTTCCTGATATGAAAACAGTCCGCTATTTTATAATGGTCATTTTGAGCATGATGGGATTTGTCCATAGAAGGAGTATAAGTTTGATGCTCCAAAATCACAAAGTATCTCGTATCACCAAAATGTGAGCTAATCAGTAATTCCTCTTAAATGATCCATGTAACTGATCTCACACCACAATTCTGCTAAAACATATCATACAATTACACAGGTCCTACCCTGCATGATATGCAAAGTTTATGACACTTTTAGTAGGGATAACCTAATAACATTATATTTATATTAAAAATTCCATAAATAGAAGGGTCATGCACTAACAAGGAGACTTTATAGTGAAGGTCACACCGTCAACGCTATATTTTCCTGTCCAATAAAGATATGTTTACAATATGTACATTAAACTCTCGAAAAACTAGGATCTGAATGGCAACAAGCTCTTACAATTAATGTCCATTGTCCTATTTCAGCAGTTGATGAGGTGTATCACGATCATGAAACCACTCAATCCAACCAAGCTTTAGTTTTATATCCACAGCCACAAAATATATATTGCTAAATACACCTGACTGCACTTCCTTCATTCTCAGAGCATCATCTCCATAATAATAAACTGCGCTGGAAGGAGGCGAAAGTTAATGAGAGAAATGAACAGACAAAGACGGCAAATAAATCACATTACCAATAAATATGGCATTGCTAAAGTGAAGTAAAGGACAGTAATACACACTCTCCTTCACAGATTATTCTTTTTTTATTCCTTTCCATTTTTTTTCTTTAGGGGAATCAAAAACTTAAATTATGCACCCTCGTATTGTTGCGCATTTTCTTCTTCTTCTTTATTACTACCGAGCTGCTTTTTTATATTACCATGAACGGAGAGCCGGCTATATGTGTTCCACATGATACCATTACTATTTCCTGACCTGATTCCACAAAATAATATATTAGTAACAAATTGGAATACTTTAGCAATTTTGTACGATCATTTTAAAAATTGTGCTAATGCTATTCAAAAGAACTAGGTTCCCTTTCTACCTTGCAAGGACGAAAAATTAAGAAAGAGGAGAGATGGTGCTTTCTCCAATTTATTACTCACATAGAAGTGTGGTGTTTTCAATATGTACATAAATGTCAACATAGCTTCCAGTCATGTCAATTACAGCTGGAAGTAACTCCTTCCAATGCAAAAATGGTCTTTACGGAAAACAACTGCGAAAATGTGACATCTAAATGCAGTATGTTGTGAAAATCTCTGACACAAATATCTTCCTATTTAATGCACTGTGGTCGGTGCAGTGTAATTCATCAATATAGCAAGAAAGAAGTCATATCATGCAAAAGAAATCAATCGGTTAAAGATAAAAATGTAATTTTAGATATAATGGGCCCTATTACGCTCTTCACGCTAAAATGGGGAAGCTAAGGAGGAAAACCTGCGCCTGCAGGTTTCTCCTTAGCGTCCCCGTTTTAACGAGATATTACGGGGCAGGCACTAATCCAGCAGCCTGCCCCGTAATGCAGAGTTAAGCCTAAGCGGCGCTAAGCACCACCGCGAGCATCCCTGCCATGAAGTCCAAGAACATGAATGTCAAGTCAAAGTGGCTCAACCTGGCATTATCATGTTGGATGGAGTATTCCCATAAATGAGTAATAATTACTAAAATTAATATTGTCCTGGTTCAATGTACAGAAAAGTGACAGAAATAAATATTTTTAAAGCAACAGTCCCTCAAAATATGTTAGGTGTATGGGCAGTATAGTCGTGATGTAATACTCCTAAGCACACCAATTAGGAGGTATCTTAAAATAATTTTGGGGGTTATTTAGAGAACATTGAAATTTGTTTGGCACCCTTTGGTGAGCTCAATTTCCCAACCCTGTGGTGAATTCAGCATTCATGACAGGGTCCCCAAAGTGCGCCAAAGGGATCTGCCGAATGCCACCGATCAACCTGCCGAACGCAGCCACTGACCATCGAATGGCCGATATAGACTGCCGAACACACCTGCAGCTGACGACCCTCAGAACAGACCACCGAACGCCTCCGATCAGTTGCCGAGCTCTGCCGAACAAAGTCGATCAGCTGCAGAAAAGGGGTTAAAAAAACCACGCTATTTTTAAAAGGCATTTAAAACAAAAAATAATGCATGAAAATGAAAGGAAATATTAAATAAGGTCCTATGAATAATAATAAATAATATCTGTTACAGAATAAAAAAACACCATTTAAAAAAATTGTAATAAAAAATATTGTTTCAAAAATCCAGGAAAATGCCCAAATAAATTGCCACAAATGAAAAGAATAAATGGTTGAATAAAAAATAAATAAAAACAATATATTTTTTCCATTGAAATTCTTGAGAGCAGAAGGAAAGTCCGTAATAGTGGACGTTCCTTCCACCCTGACGCTCGTGTAGACACCTCCTATGGAGGATCGCGCTTTGAAGCCCAGTCCTACATCCGTCATAGTGCGCACGCTACACCGTGTGGCCCTCCTTGTCAAGCTGTCACAAAGCTGTGACAGATGCAGGGAGGAGCAGTCACATGGACTCCGTGCACTTGTCTTACCTGTCAAACTCAAGCACCAAAAATCTGGGCATTTTGCCAACATTTCGGTGCTGTACGGTGTTCTCTGAATAGATTAACCATTACTTCTTTATGGGACATTTTCACTGCCGCCGAAGGATGCCAAATTGCGGTGATCGGAGGTGAATTGCACTATATTTTGTTGGCAATTTGCCAATATTTTGTTGAATTGCCAGGCTTCTGTACAGCCGAATTGACAAGAAGTTGCACCATATGGTGAAATTCACTATTTGGTGCAATTTGGTGGCAAATTCAGCACTCTTTGATCAACCCCTTTGAATTGAGCAGAAGGAAACCAGTTAAGTTACAACTTAAAAATGCAGTAAAACTTCAATAGTTTTACTGTGGTTGCAGTGTTCTTTCGATTATCTTTATTACCTTGATAATGGTATCATACTGGCACCAACACTACAGGAAGCTAATACTTATCAGCAGAGAACTCTTTGCGCTACGCCTGTGCCTTAACCCAGTTAGAAATTCTTTTAGCATCATTTGTTTCCCAGGTCTGTTGATTTCATAATTTTTGATTACGTTGCAAAGGCTGATTTTCTGCAAACAGTAATTTATGTAAAAGTGTGAAGAATAATTACTTTTTCCAGGCAGCACTTCAGTCAAATCCATGGCTGGATATTATAAAATGTTTACATAACCCCTTCACTACCAAGATTGTGCATAATCAATCTTCAAAGTACCTGCTTGTGCCCTGATATCAAGTATACTCGATTTCTTCTAATTTCGGAGCAATACAAGGGAATTTGCAAATGCGCTCTGAAACACAGATCTCCAGCTCATTCAGCATGGTTCCCAAACTGCAGTTGCCTTTTTTGGCCAACAGGAGGCAAAGCCTGACTGTCAGATAGTGCTACCACAGTATGAAATACATTGTTATAATCCCCAAATATTTCTTACTGTGTAATGCATGAACACATCATATCCTTAAAGCCAATGGCTCTAGAAAATGATTTTATGTATAATCACTCGGTATTGAAAGGGTTAACTAATGAATTGACACAGGTAGGTTTAGCTAGAGGTGTTATATTTTGAAATCAGTCCATGCTTAACATTTCCCAATGGTAAAATAACTGTCTTCTTTCTGAGAGAAATATGCTCCCTGGAAATTCCTTTGGTAGTTTAAGTCAAAGAGTGACGAACTTGCAACCAAACTGCACTGAAGCACTTCCAAAAATGCGAATTGGGCCAATTTAGTCCAAATTTTGATTTCGAACTAAACGAAATGCACATCTCTATTAATTATACAGTAAGAAATAGTTCTTACTGTAATAACCTATTTGGCCAGTAGATGACACCATCTACTGTCAAATTGAGTTAAAGCCGTTTGAGCTGCAAGTCGGTATATATATATATATATATGTATATTTCCCCCCTGCATCAGCTGCTGAAAGCTTAACATTTCAGGCATTCATGAGACAATTTTAAAGTTTTAGCTCTTTGGGCATTATGTCCATAGGACTAAATCTTTGGCGCACCTTCTGCAGCCCAAAAGCAAATGAAATTTGCTGGCAGCAAACAAATTTCCTTTGTTTTTGGGCTGCAGAACATCAGATCGAGATATCTTCGTATCAGGGCACTGGATGGGGCCTTTGAAGTCCGAGATATCTTGATCTCAGTAGTGAAGGGGTTAAGGTAGGTGCTGAATTAATGTTTATATATATATCGTATATCGGTTGATTGCAGGGTTTGGGGACAAGGTCCCTTTATTATGTGATCCTATGTGAGCCTATTTTTATTATTTCTGACCTTGTAGCTTGCAGTTAGTTTGCTGGTAATTATTGCGATTTGCGATATGGGCTTTTTATTTTTTTGCGTTTGCTGGTTGTGTGTTTTATTTTGAGTTAATTGAAGGCTTTGGGGACAAGGTCAATTCATTATATAACAAACCTACCTGAAGCAATTTTCTATATATGGATTCAGTTTGTTTCAGAGAGAGTCTGAACATACACCCAGAAACCCTGAGACTCTAAACATACACACAGACCCTGAGACTGAATGTGAATGATCAGAATCCCAGGGTGAATGTTCAGAGTCTTAGGGTCTTTGGGTGAATGTTCAGAGTCTCAGGGTCTTATTCATTACAAAACTATTTTGTTTTGATGAATTGATCCGAATCGATTCATTATTTATCGTTTCGTTTCTGATTAAATCAATACATTATTTTGTACTAACGCTTTTATTGACAAAACACATTCCAACACATCGAAATGCAGACCAAGCGAAGGAGAAAGTAAAAGAAGTTGGCCAATCAATAAGGAAAAAATGTCATACATGTTTACAATATTACAATGTAAGGGAGCAAGGAGCAGAAACTCAGGGGGAAAACCTAAACCAAAAAAGAAGGTGAAAGGCGACTCAAGGGCCAAACCAACTCAACTAACACATACCCAAGCAGCAGACCAAGAACGCATACATACCCAAAGAGTTGTCTCTGAAATACAAGGGAAAAGAAGGATAAGAGGCAGAAAGAGGGGACTGAAAAGGAAAAGAGAGAGAAAAGCAGAAAAAAAGAGAGAGAAGAGAGAAAAAAAAACCTGCAAGACAAGACGGAGAAGAGGGAGATAGCAGGGTCACCTATCAATACATTATTTTGGAAGTACTTTTGAATTGTGAATCAACCGAATTTCAGACTAATTGCATTTCGTAATGAAACAAAGCACACACCTCTAATGGACAGTAAGATGGAGATGGTAAAGAAAAATATGCAGATACAGATTTTCTTGTTTACGATCTCCAGTTTGCCGTCAAGTATGGAATAAGACTTCATGGCTCTGGGATGTTTACAACACCTCTGGTTGGAATACAGCCCATATACTAAATTATCTAAAACAGTGTTTCCCAACCACAGTCCTCAAGTACCCCCAACAGGCCAGGTTTGCCAGATATCTGAAGCACAGCATAAGTGATATGATTTGCTGCTCAGTGATTGCAAGATTCAGTCTGCATTTCCCTAAGGTAATCCCTAAAACCTGGCCTGTTAGGAGTACTTGAGGACCACAGTTGGAAACCACTGATCTAAAACATAATAGGGCAGTATTACAAAGTTGGTGCTAACTTAACCAGAGCTGTTGTAAAAAAAACAGCTCCATAGGCTATAATGGCTCTGGTAAGTTTACAACAGCTCTGGTTAAGTTAACACCAACTTTGTAATATAGCCCTAAGATTTCTGGGATAAATAATAAATAGATTAACACATTAATTACCAGAGACCGATCTTGTATTCTGGTGGTCAGTTTTTTTAATGGTAATGATAGTGTTTGTTTTATTCAGTACAAAATAGTCTTCTGCAAACAAGGTGCTAATGACTTGCAATGAAAGATGTATCCTCTCATGTTCATACAGAAATAAAATAAATAGGACAGTGTTTGACTGACTTTGTGAAAGAACAAATTAGCTAAAAGGCAAAAGCACCTTGTGCAGAAAGGGCTCTTAAGAAGGTGAGTGCAAGTCTGAGTGATTAAAGTTTCTTCTTCCCTTTCTTTCTCACAAGGCTTTTATGCTAATTACAGCTACAGAGCACCCGTCATTTCCCACTAAGCGCATTTCAACATACAGCATTTATGTAATTTGTGTAAGGAGATCCTCTGTATCAGTGCAAAATGGCCTGTGTGCGGATCAGCACTTTAATAGCATGAAATTGTAATAGTTTTATGGTGACAGGCACAGAAAAAGATAACTCAAGTTTTTAACAATGCTGCTTGCTCCAATTGGGAAAGTGTAGTAATACATATATAGTATATTGATCTTGAAGAGCAACATGAATTAAAATGTATGTATACAGTGACCTCAAGATACAAATATTCTTGTGTTTTGTTAAGTGCCTTTTTATGTACGGTAATCTACAAGGTTTTCCCTAAATTTTTCTCAGTCCACATTATAAAAAACAATAACAAGAAATTTACCAGGAAATCTGTAGTAGCAGGAGTGATAGTAAATGATAGTCAAGTCCGTAACAAAAACAGACGTTTACTAAATACTTTCAAAAACTCAAAAGCATGAAAAGTCTACATGTTGTAGAATAATAACATCCCTCTGAAGGAAAATTAAAAGGGACAATTTAGAAACCACAGCAATTTCATTTAATTTTAATGGTTTGGGTATACTGATTGCCCCTAGGACAACCCCTGGGTTGTCTTGATGGACAGTGACCGTGTTCCAAAACAGAGGGCTTCCCTCTGCTCAGAAGGCTGTCATTCAGCTTGCATTAGGACAGCCTTCTGGAATTCTGATCACCACTGCACATCTAGTGGAAAGCTGATTGACCATTATTCTGACTGCATTTGATTTAAGAGTCATTGTATTGGCTGAGTGCTTGCAACAGTGGCAGCATCTGTTTCCGTAAGAAACTGACCATTTCTTTGTAGAAGAATGCAAAAGGAAACCATGGCAATGGAAATTAGATGAGTTCATAAGGATATTGTGAGCTAAAAAATAAGGGATGAAAAACTGTCACAAGCTAAAAACAGGGAGGTTTAACCCCATAGCAACCAGGTGATTTTAACATTGTTAGCCCGAAAGTACTCACTGTTGTTTTTACAGCTCTGCGCTGTTTGTGTTTAGCTCTAATTTTTCTCTTACTCGTTTATGGAACCCACACATATTATATACCTTTTTTCTCTCTTGACATTAAATGGACTTTCTAAAAGATACCATTATTTTCATCATATCTTATAATTTACTATAAAAATATTTATGAAATATGATGAAAAAATGGAAAAAAAACCAAACTTTTTTGTACTTTGATCCCCAAAATCTAAAACCACCAAATAAGACCCCAGCTAAATAGTTTCTAAATGTTGTCTTGAGTTTAGAAATGAAAGATAATACTCCAGTGGCACTTATAGTGGATATAACCCAACAATCGCCGATCGCTAGAAAACTGAATTTAACTTTACTATTCCCAGACACCACCATAGATGCAAAATAAACAAATGTACTGTGCAATGCTCCCCTGCAAATCCACCTAACCTACAGCTGTGTTCAAAATTATTCAACCCCCACTGAAATTGAGTGTTTTGGCCAGTTTGACATTGATTTTGATCATTCAGTCATCTTGCTTACAATTAAATCAAAGAGGCACGTGTAGGTCAGACAAATATAACATAACATTTATAATGAAATAACCACAAATGTCTTTTCTGTGCTCACATCATTATCAGTTTTATTCAACCCCCAAGTGACATTCAATCTTAGTGCTTCGTACAACATCCTTTTACAGTTATAACAGCTTTTGAACGTGAAGTATAGCTTGACACAAGTGTCTTGCAGCGATCTACGGGTATCTTCGCCCATTCGTCATGGACAAAAGCCTCCAGTTCAGTCACATTCATAGGCTTGCGCACTGCAACTGCTTTCTTTAAGTCACACCAGAGGTTCTCAATCGGATTTAAGTCAGGTGACTGCGATGGCCACTCCAAAATGTTCCAGCCTTTATTCTGCAACCATGCTCTAGTGGACTTGGAGGTATGCTTGGGATCATTGTCCTGTTGAAAGGTCCAACGTCTCCCAAGCCTCAGGTTTGTGACGGACTGCATCACATTGTCATCCAATATCTCCTGGTACTGAAGAGAATTCATGGTACCTTGCACACGCTGAAGCTTCCCTGTACCTGCAGAAGCAAAACAGCCCCAAAGCATGATTGACCCCCCGCCATGCTTCACAGTAGGCAAGGTGTTCTTTTCTTCATAGGCCTTGTTCTTCCTCCTCCAAACATAGCATTGATCCATGGGCCCAAACAGTTCTAATTTTGTTTCATCAGTCCACAGAACACTATCCCAAAACTTCTGTGGTTTGTCCACATGACTTTTGGCATACTGCAGTCGACTCTTCTTATTCTTTGGAAACAGCAAGGGGGTGCGCCTGGGAGTTCTGGCATGGAGGCCTTCATTACGCAGTGTGCGCCGTATTGTCTGAGCTGAAACTTCAGTACCCACATCTGACAAATCTTTTCTCAGTTCCTCAGCAGTCACACGGGGACTTTTCTCCACTCTACGCTTCAGGTAGCGCACAGCAGTCGAAGTCTGCATCTTCTTTCTGCCACGACCAGTTAGCGTTTCAACAGTGCCCTTTGCCTTGAATTTGCGAATGATGCTTCCTACGGTCTCTCTTGGTATGTTTAACATCTTTGCAATCTTCTTATAGCCATTGCCCTTCCTGTGAAGAGTAATCACCTCTTCTCTTGTCTTCCTGCACCATTCTCTTGACTTCACCATGTTTGTAACCACACCAGTAAATGTCTAGAAGGAGCTGAGTATCACAGTCATTTTAAAGCTGCCTAATTGGTGCTTATTATGCTTTATTGCTGCTCCGTGACATCCACAGGTGTTTTCAATACCTGATTGAAAACACTTGAATGAACCTCTGTTCTTCAGAGTGGTAGTCTTTAAGGGGTTGAATAATTGTGTCAATGAAGAATTCACAAAAGAAACATTTACTACTGTATTACAAAACCAATTGATGTCATTTTAGTTGCATATGGTTCTTTAAAAAGTCCTTGTAGGATTTCATTCTGAATACAATGTACACTAAATTCCCTAAAACCATTTATAACATTGGGGGTTGAATAATTTTGAACACAACTGTATATATGTATATACTAGATGTTAAGCCTGCTGTAACGGTTGGCCCCCTCTTGGGCCATCGTGGTGGCTTGGAACATGGAGTGTAGCCCTTAAGGCAGGTGAGCTACTGACTGGACACTGGACAGATCAATAAAACAGACTTGTTTCTCCAAAAGCAAGGAGCACAAAAGTAAGACTGAATTGCCACTAAATTCCGAAGGTTTCAAGACCGACAGATAACCCAGGACATGCTCAGAAACACAAACAATGAATGACAGATGAATTATGCAGGCTGCAGGGTAGTCAACAAACTGACAGACTTGGCGAAACAGGACCTGAACTGAACTGAACACCACTTCAGGATGATACAGGAACAAGACAGTGACACATGGAACAGGAGGGCCAGGAGAAAACTAAAGGAATCCCTATGCTGGGAAAACTTCTAAGAAAAACCCTCACAAATAATTAACAGATAAATATAAATAAGAAGGGCAAGGGATAAACAAGACAGACAAAACAACCTGCACTGAGGAGGTCCTTATAATGGCCTCAGAGACTATACTAAACTAGGACAAACAAAATACATGAAACATGAAACATATAAGAATGGTCGTTCAGGCAAGGTTGGCAACAGATCAGCATACAGAGTACCAGGAGTCAGCAGAAAAGGATCGTCAGGAAACACAGCCGAGGTCAAAACCAGAATGCACTAGAACAAGAATGCTTAGCAGCAACACAGGGAACTAACAGGACACAACCACCATCAAACTCCACAAACCGTCAATGAGGCTCTGTGCTGTTGGGATATATATAGGGAGTGGGTCTGTGTGATTGGGCCATGTGACCCCAGACCAGGAGATCACATCAGAACCCCAGAACATCCCCAGACAGCACGGCAAAACACACCACAGGAGAAAACAGACATTGAGGCCCTTCACCACCAGGGGGCGCAGCCAAAACCAGGGAAAATGAAACAGCTGCCTGGTGGGAAGTCTATTGTTGTAGGCTGCGAACGCACCCTGTGATGGGTGCGCGCGCAGCGACGACGGCAACAGTACGTCGCTAGCACAATCAGTCTCAGAGATAGTTATACTGGCACGCTCCCTGTCTGCCGTCATCAGTAGTAACCAGCAGCTGGGAAATTCAAATTCCCTGACTGTCGGTGACGCTGAGTGGGGTGGAGCAAACCACTCCACTTCACCCAGCATTTTAGGCAAAACAGGGGGGGGCACTCCTCTCCTCCTGACCATTTTAACCACTTCGCTGCTACGGATGCGCTCAGCGCGTCCAACCGCATGTATCATTCCATGCGGTGGACGCGCTGAGCGCGTCCTCACTTTGGGGCCAGCGTTCGGCCGGGTTCCGGACGATTGCTGGCCCCCCGGTGCGGGCTGACATCCTCGATGTCAGCCCAGCACCCGGAACCGCCGCCGGAGTAATTAGGTGTCATCACGGGGGCGCGATGACACCTAATTCAGGCACACCCCCCCCCGCATGTGCGGGGGAGGCGCCTGAAAGGGAGGGGGTGAGGTCCTTCGGACCTCTCTCCCTCCCGATCGGCGGCGTGCAGGGGGTTAACCCAGGCACCGTTTGGAAGGGCACAGCCTGCCCTTCCAAATGGTACCTGGCATTAACCCCATGGGGGCCGGATCACGAATCGGCGCTGAAAAGCGCCGGTTCGTGATCCTTTCCCGGAGCTGGCCGACATCTTGGATGTCGGCCAAGCTTCCGGGAATGCCCCCTGAGGCCTGGCGTCATCGTGCGTAGCACGATGACGCCAGTCTTGGAGTTAACCCCTAACTGCCACCAATGGTGGAGATAGGGGGTTCCAATGAACCCCCTATCTCCCGATCCGTGGCAGTTAGGGGTTAATGTTTGGTATTGTTGGATCGGCCAGAGCATGGCCGTTCCAACAATATCAAACATGAGTATAAAAAAAGTTTTTAAAAAATAAATCAAAATAAAAATAAAAATAAAAAAATATTTAAAAAAAAAATTATAAAAAAAAAATAAAGAAGTTTTTTTTTTTTTTTGGTTTTATAAATGCTGCAATATTGTTCCCATTTCAATTATAATGTGAACAATGATGCTGCACTAATGATTTTTGTATGCGGTGCGTTTGTTAAAAATCGCGTAATTTTCCCCAAAAAAAAATGTAATGAGAACCCATCTCTATTTTTTTTAACAAGCGCACCACATAAAAAATATAACCGCAATTGCTCGCATATTAAAATGTGAAAAAAAAACACTTTACACATTGTAAATTATTGAAAATTAATATTTTATTGCATTTTTTGTTATAATATACAGACAGGTCATTACGTATACATATAATAATGACATATTATGAATCTGCCGAGTCTGACGGAAAGAACGATATATAATATGTCTGGGTCATATACTAAAATAAGCCTTCAAAACGCATTTAAACATGATGAGCAAAACCGGTAAAAATTACCTAAGCACAGAGGCGGGAAAAGCCTCAGCAGCGAAAGGGTTAAAGTAATAAAGTGGTCAGGTTGTGTAGCGCATTCCTTTAATGAAACCTCGAGAAATATGGAAGCTGAAAAAGCCGTTGCATTTTGTAGTCTCAGTTTTCTACACACATGACAGGCATCGAATGATGGCCCCGCTGATGTAATGTTCTCCTGCCTATAGAAAGCATCACGTCTGCAGGCATGTCTCAGTGACCGTCCCAGCATTGGACACCAACCAAAAATCCGTGTCCATTCAAACATGCATGAGAAAGTGCGTGCTCTTCCCTATAAGAACTGTCAAAATGTTATGATGATGTCACGTAATGTGTTAAAATTGAACCAACCTCACCTATAAGACAAGCCTCTGTGGGTTCCTTGCTCCTTTCTTCAGAGACACCAGCCACATTGTGATCTACTTACACACACTGCTCCCCTAAATCACATTATTGGGGTTTGTCGCCAGGCTGGTAACCTCAAAGAGAATCAAGTCAATAGGGGCTGGCAGGTGAATTTATTTAGCCAAGTGACAGCCACTCTAAAGAAGGGGGAAATACAGTCCTGAATTGTGAACTTATAAACTGCAGATCCCGCATTCTCTCTTTGTCAACCTGGCTGGCCCGAGAGATCACAGAATACCGTGGCACTTGGGAGGAGGTCTTTCCCCACAAAGTATCACTCGATCCTTGATCGAATACCACTTTCAACAGTTCCAAACAAAACACTGTCTGCCAATAGCTGCGAAAGCAAGGCGCCCTGACCACCGAACTCTAGATGCTGGAGATCAAGCCGACCGCCATTTTTCCAGAGCCCTCCTGAGCGAGACCTCTGGGTGCATGCACAGCCGAGGGTGTGCGCACATTAAACGACGGTGGCAGACGCGTTACAAACGGATTTATTATATAAGATAATAAAGTTTATTATTGCAGAACTCTTATACACATCTCAGCAATTCTGCTATATACCCCATATGCAGCAAGGAACTCTGGGTAAGACATGCAAATAACGTTTGCAATTTCTAATTTTTTTGCATCCCGAGTCGGTTTTAACACAGAACCCTCTAATCAATGCCTTGCCATACTAGGTGGCATTCTTTTTTAGCAAAGATCAGGTATATGCAGCAGGTCACAGCCACTCTTGTACAGCTGTTTCGGCCTTTTTGTACCCTCATCAGCAGGAGATAGGTCGTGACCAGTTGCAGTTTGATGTCTTACTCCAAGGGCAAATTAACACTCATTTAAGTTGTGGTGGAGGGCATACAGTATATATGGATTTTAGTCAAACCCCTGATTTGGTGCATTGTTAATGTTGTGTAATATATTAAGTAAATAAATAAGTCACTTGAAATGTGAAAAGAGTTTTGGGGAAAAATTTAACACAATAAATATGCTTTGTTAAATAAATTCCAAAATATGGGGAAAATGAAGTACATAACTATGCTGTTCTTTAAAATGACTTTGGTTAAATAAATAATACAAAATTATTCATAATTTGAGTTATTTTCCATGGGGTGTTTGATCCGATCTATGATGTTTTCTTAGTTTAGGTATTCATTAAGCAAAGATGAGGTTGATCACATGATTTCCTTTAGTTAACGGCAAGAAATATGGAGAGCTAAATTGAATTGGAAGAATTTGTCTCATTTAACAAAAAAGTCATTTCTATAAAAAAGATTCAGTTCACAGTTTTGTTTACATCATTTCATTAGTAGTAACACTACATCTAGGATAACAGGGCAGTGAAAACTTTTAGATAACGGGGTCATATTCCATGTGAGTCTGTAATAAGGAACTGCTAATGGGAGGATGAGCCATTAGCCATTAGGAGACTGTGTGAGCCATTAGCCATTAATGGATCTGTTGCCAATGTCTCTCTACCTTTTTGGTCAGCTCATAATGTTTGGGAGCCACTAATATATACTGGTAGCAACACTGGTATCCTCTCAATGAGCCCATGAGATTATGGTAGTCCACTTCAAAAGGTTTGACTTGAAGTTTGCAAATGGACTGAAATTTTACTCACCATTTAAGTAACTATAAACTTCTTTGGGCAGTATTACAAAGTTGGTGCTAACTTAACCAGAGCTGTTGTAATCTTTACAACTACATAGATTATAATGGCTCTGGTAAGTTTACAATAGCTCTGGTTAAGTTAGCACCAATTTTGGAATATAGCCCTTTGTTTTTGTATAGCTTTGGTATATGGGATTCAAAAAAAGATGACAGTATATTGGTATGTTCACGCTACCATCCAAGAGCAGTGGACATACAACAAGGGACTGCCTTTACATGTTTCTAACTACGTTCTGAATTTTGCAACTAGGTGTCATTGGAAGATGTCTCTTTCCTACGCTATGCCTACTTCTACAGTGAGATATTAGAACGTAGCATGACATTTACTTGAGGTTGAATGGGAGTTTCTGGTGAGTTCACCAACTAATTTTTTAGGACATGACCTCTGCTTACACTGATATCATGATAAATAAATGAAAACTGATCCATCAAAAACACAGAACTGCCAACAATGGAATGAGAGCCAGGGCAACTCTCAAGCACATTCCGATGTCTTTTGGAGAATAACAGAAATGGACATCTTTAGAAAAAAAATGAATACTTATTGATTGATTGACATGTAACATAAGGGAGGATATAGAAACTAAAAGCAGAAAATAAATAATAAGAAGAAAGTGCAGAGAATTAATACACATTAGAAATACAGATAAGACAAAAAGATCATTAATTATAGTGTAATTAACTAATAGATCTCACAGCAAGGTACAACTCAAGAAATGTCAAAGAATTGTATGTGTTAACATCAGATTGATAGAGCAGACAGATGTTTGCTCCAGGGTTCATGGCCAGCAGGGCATCATCTGAAATTCTGAGCGATGGAGTGCCATCAAAGATAAAGTCAATTCATTTTGGCAAGCTTCTCATTTGAGACTTGCCTGCATACAAATCTACATTAAGGTGTGGATCAGAATAGCAGTACCGTTATGGTTTAAAGACAATCTAGGCACTGGTATAAACTGGCTCTAATTTTTTTCCAATGGAAGAAAATAATAATAATAATTACAATACAATCTTATTAAACAATTCAAAGAACTTGATTTTGTTGTATACATAGGCTTCAAAATCTTAAAACTTGACATCTTCACATATATATGGTAAATGTTTCATGGATATGATTCATGCAATAAAGTGGTAGATTTTTGACAGATGAAAAATGTAATATTTGATACCTATTGGTTAAACTAATATTATAATGGCAACATTTGCAATGTGTCCAATTAATGATTAAACCCTTCACTTCCAAATATGTCTATATTTTCATTAAAAACTTAAAAAATAAACTTTTTACCTACGTCAACCCTACTTGCATATGTTTTTGAAGTACGATTAATGTTTTCGATGTGGAAAAATAACATTTTCACTTAGGTCTTACACCTTTCACACTGTACGAATGCACTAAAAATATTTAGCAAACCTTATTGCTGTATCACAACAGGCAAGGAAAGGACGGAATTGAGGAATGTTTCTGGGAAATTTCTAGGGAAATTCACCATGATACATGGATAAGATTCCGGGGGAGTTGAAAACTCCTCTACAGTACAAGATGGTACCGTAATTACTATATACAGGTGTTATGCCCACATGCAGATATTCTTTTTTTTAACATGTGCATAGAGTACAGTAGTCCCTGATCAGTACAAATGCATATCCATAATGGTGCAATTTTCAATCAAATAAACAAGTAGGGCAGGTGAACTGTGGGGAAGGAGGTGAAGAAAAAGAGAAAGAGAGAGAGAGAAAAAAAGGTAGTCAGGAATAGAGTCGACCCAATAACACATCGCTCAGCAACTATAGAAAGTTACCTAGTGCGGAAAGGAACTTTACAACTATGTTACACATCATATTCTATCCAGGGCTCCCACAATTTTTGAAAAGCCTCCATCGTATGTCGCACTTTCACGTTAAGCTCATCCATCAGCATATTGTCCTGTATTTTGCACACCACCTTACTGAAACAAGGGGTTTCTGGCACTCTCCATACCTCTGCAATGGCCCTGTGCCCTGCCAGAGAAAATATGGACAATAATTTGTTTTGACATGCCATTTAGTCCTCTAAGGGGTATATTAAAAGAACAACAGCCGGCAATAGAGTGACAGGCCAACCCAGGACTTCTGTGATCAGGACAAAACGGAGATACTGCCTCCACATATGGAGGATCTACAGAGTCTCCAGCAAACATTAATGATAGTCACTTTCATTTTAACCAGCTGCAACCGTGTAGTATACCATCTAAATATCATCTTCAGTGACTGCGTTTGATAAACTATGCAAATGGATATGCCATGTATCCTGGCAGCATCCCTGACATCCAGCCATTCATCCCCATCCAGGGGATCTCCAAGGTCAGCGTGCAAAGCCCTGACTTAAGGGAATTCCTTCCAAATCAAGAGTGATGTAATCGCTGCATATATAGAGAAGATCAGGCCCCTTGGATATCTTTCAGTGAGACAGAGCTTTTCAAACAAGGAGGGCTTAGCGATGGCAGGTGCTTTAATATGCAGACGGGTGGTGAAAGCCCTGAGCTTAAAAAAGTGACAGTAGGCAGATGATGGGAGGGAATGAGTCCATTGAAGATACGTATATTTTATCAGTTTGCCTTTGGGGAAAAGATGGATAAGGAGTTGAAGACCAGTATCCTCCATTGGCCAAAACAGGTGAGTTCACCTTCCATAGCAAGAGGATCCTAGAGTCTTATGGCTGTCACAATGTTCGTGCAGTCCATGCACAGTAGTGGTTGGTAGGAGGGTGGAGTCCAGATCCAAAATTGAGGAAGATCAGGCACCATCATGGATGATTCCAAGTCCACCTATCTATGGGTTCCTATCAGAGAGTGCCATGCCACTATCTGTGCAAGTCATGCTGCCCTGTAATATAAGAGGAGAGAAGGATAACCCCTCCCACCTGCCGCTCGTCGTCTATACAAAGTCTGCCTTACCACTGTATGTCTCTTATTGTTCCAGACAAAGGCATCTATTGCGACCAGAAAATTTGTACTATACGCTGAACACAGAGCGGATTCAGGATTTGGGCATCTCTGCCCCTAATGTGAACTGCAGATGTGTGCTCGACATGTATAGTTGATAGCATATGCACATCCTTTTATTTGTCAATTCACAGTTAGCAGTTCAGCACATCGTAGGGCTGACGACTCCCCTCTTTTCTGCTTTCTAAACAAATGTTTTGGAAAGCCTTTTCTGTTGGCACGGATTGTGCCACAGGCTCCAGTGTCATTGCTGTACAAAACAAAATCTACAGAGTGAAGTCCCAGAACTTCCTCATGTCTGGCAATCTGGTTGGGTTCATTGGTTAGCCCTGGCACAGGACCCCTATTCTACCCTTAGACCCTGAAAATATTGTTCAGCTTGGTCTACAGAACAATACATTCTAAGAACCCTTCATCCATAAACAACTGAAAATAGTCATTGGATTTGAAATTAGCAGCTTCCACCAGGATGCCAGGATTGCCAGAAAATTGTGGCATTTCTGGCTGGACCATATTATGGGAAGTCCAATCAGATCATGGTTCAGGCCTCGCTACAGCCTGTGTGCCAGATAGTCCTGCAGTGGGCCAAATTGCACTGGCACTATAGAGATGTGGGAACTCCATGTGACTAAGCCTTGGCTCACTACATTGTTCCTCTTGATCACTGGAACTGTCACTAAAGGGGTTATTCAAAGAGTACTGAATTGACCACAGTGAATTTCCGCCAATGGTACAATTTTTTGGCCTTTCAAAAAGCTGGCCATTCACAACAAGATTGATGAATTGCCAGCGAAATACGGTGATCTTCGGCGGCAGTGAAATCGTCATTGAGAAGTAATAGTTAATCTATTCAGAGAACACCGAACTGCACCTAAATGTAATTTGAAATGCCCTAATTTTTGGTGGTTTTATCAACAGGTTTAAACAGGCGAATCCTATAGGTTTCAATGTAAAAAAAAATCCTGTTTTTTATTAAATATTTATTCAACCATTTATTCTTTTCATTTGCAGCAAAAAGTCTTTCAATTTATTTATTTTTTTAGCCAATTATCGGGAATTTTTTGGCAATTTTTTTTCCCTATTTTTAAGAATTGCATCTTTTTTGTGACAGACCTTTTCATTATTACTCATAGGACCTTAAATATTATTTTCAGGCATTTGCACGCAGTATTTTTTATTTAAAACGCTTTTTAAAAGTTGAAGGGCATCATTACATTGATCACGCTAAAACGGGAACACAAAGAAGAAAAACCTGCGCCTGCAGGTTTCTCCTTTGCGTCCCTGTTTCAGCGTGATATTACGATGCAGGTGCTAAAAAAACTGTCTGCATCGTTATCGGGCGCTAAGCCCCGGGATGCCCGCGGCAATGCTAAGCGCCGCCACGAGCATCCACTCGATGGAGTCCATAGGACTCCATTAAGGCAGACGACACCGGTCGCATGACCTGCCGGATCTCGCCTCGCGAGATCCAGCAGGTTGGCATAGTGATCCGCAGAGGGAGAGACTGGGGGACTTTTTCCCCCAGTCTCTCCCTGCTCCCGGCAGACAGAGGAGGCGGTTGGAGACATGGACCTCTCCGTGGGATAGGAGTTGAGTATCTGATTTTATTGGAGGGGGGGGTTTTCTGTCTGGTGCTGATGGATTCTGCAGCAACGGAATCCGTTAGAACCAAGTCCAGGCTGTGGTTAACTTTTCAGTAACCACAGCCAGACTGTAATTAGCGTTAGTATATTGTAATACTAACGCTAATTAACACTTTGCGCTCTGCATGTTAAGTATAGGGAGCGCAAAGTACAATAACCTCTCGCTGAAAAGCGCAAGATACCAATCGCTATGGGTTTTTAAATCCGTTAGCGTTTGGATTGTAATATGGTGCACCCGCGCTAGGGCCACCAGGGCTAACGTTAATGGTCACTCAGGTGAGCGCTAACATTAGCACCAAGAATGTAATGGTGCCCGAAGTGGTTTTATTTACCCCTGTTTGGTGGCTTGTTGGCTTTTATCGTTGGCTGGTCAGTGGTCTGTTCGGCGGGTTGTCGGCTTCTTTTGAATCATTTCGGCGGTCTGTTTGGCCAGTTTTCCTGCAGTTTTTTGGATCCATATATTCAAATATCACCAAAGTGCACTGAAATGCGCCAATGTGCACCATATTTCGCTGTCAATTGGCCTGTGGTGCTGAATCCAGTAAATACAGTTGCGCACAGGTTAATTGACTGGGAAATAGTTTCCTCCTCTTTGAAATGTCATAATGAATCGCTTCATTTAACAAATCGATCCGAATTGATTCGTTAGATGTCGTTTTGGTTCGTTTGGTTTCCAATGAATTTTAGGTGAAATTGATACATTATTGTGAAAGTAATTCCGAAATACGAATTGGCGGAACTCGGGCGAATTGAGATTTGAAACTAAACGCACACCTCTAGTGCTGTACAGTGTGTCCTCCAGTTTGTATTTTGTTGGTTCAGCAGCAGTGTTTGTTTTACAAAACTCCTGCCATGTCTCCCCCTCCCTTCAGGCTTCAGATTTACAGAGTTATTCAGAGAAAGGTGAAAACCAGGAGAACTGGCAGGAGAATAGAACAATCTAGACAAA
>RXON01001204.1:0-47035 GCA_009667805.1 Leptobrachium leishanense | reverse complement strand
AGGATTTCGTAATGCGGGAAAAACACGCGGCGCGGCATAAGAAAAGTTTAACCCTTTAGTTCTGGAGCGTAAGTCCCGTAAATGTAATGTCTCAAAAAGGTGTTGTGTATTGTCTCGGGTACCCGGGTACTGTATTCCAACTGGCCAGTGAATGAAACAAAGCAAATCTTCGACTAGTCAAGTTGGGGCCCTATTAGATTTAAACAATAATGCAGCGTGCGTTTCTTAATTTGGAACTGCGGCGTGGGAGGCCTCTCACCCACCGATAGACAATCTGTTCAGTGCCGATCAAGGATGTCTCTCTCTACTTGTGTACTGGGACTCTGTTGCCACCGGATCCGCTCCCTGCTTGTCCAATCTCCACACTGCGAACAACGGTCTACCCGCCTGCACTCCCAATGGATCATCCCGGTCTCCTAACTCAGGGTCCAGCCGGAACTAGATTACTACTCAGACCTCTCAGCGGTGCGTAGGCAGGTCTCTGCAAGGTCACCGTCCCGATCTCCAGCACCAGCGAGGCAGCGCCTGCACTCCGGCCTGGTCAACGATCCCTGGCAGTTTCACGTGCGTCCTCCACCTTTCGCCGCTCGGCTCACTCTGCCTCTCCTCTGCGAGAGGCTGCTGATGTCTTTCCTCTTCCTCCCACCCACTTCCTGTTCACACGGCAAAGCATGATGGAAATTGTAGTTCCGTTTGTGTCCAGCATAGTCCATATTGCCTCTGTCTCCCTCTGGTGGCCATAATAAGTAAATGCAGCAAACACAATCTTTAAACAGCGCTACATAACCTTCCATATAACTCCAATTACTCATATAACCTCTCCCTATAACCCCTATTACACCATATAACCTCCCCTATAACCCTCCTATTACTCCATATAACCTCTCTATAACCCCTATTACTCCATATAATATCTCCCTATAACCCTCCTATTACTCCATATAACCTTCCTATAACCCTCCTATTACTCCATATAACCTCTCCCTATAACCCTCCTATTACTCCATATAACCTCTGCCTATAACCCTCCTATTACTCATATAACCTCTCTCTATACCCCACCTTTACTCCATATAACCTTTCCATATAACCTCTTTTACTCCATATAACCTCGCCCTATAACCCGCCTAATACTCCATATAACCTCTCTCTATAACCCTCCTATTACTCCATATAACTCTCCCTATAACCCCCTATTACTCCATATAACCTCTCCCTATAACCCTCCTATTACTCCATATAACCTCTCCCTATAACCTCCTATTACTCCATATAACCTCTCCCTATAACCCCCCTATTACTCCATATAACTCTCCCTATAACCCTATTACTACTCCATATTAGGGATGAGCTGTTTCGGTTCGATTGGTTCGGAGTTCGCATCGAACATAGCCTGTTTCATGTTCGCGAACTACGAACATTTCCAGGTGTTCGCCCACATGCACCACAACGGACAACAATGCACTTTCCACTGGCCTGAAGCTCGTAATTGGCTACAGCTTTTGCACCTGACCACAGGTCTGGTGCAAGACAGGTTCAACACTATGCCATCATGGCTCAGAGTCCTGATTGGGCAAATTTTGCCCAATCATGGGCTCACAGAGCTAAGTCTGCAGCACACTATATAAGGTTTCAACGCAGCGCTTCTGCACGCATTTGAGAGGAGATTTCATAGGAGATTGTTGTTGTGTTCTTACTGCCGGTCTGCAACGCTACTGGGGGGTCTGGGGGGTCTCATTTCTACCAAATATCTGGGAATTGAGGTGATCTGTGTCTTGTCACTGCCAGCAAGTGTTTTGGCGGTCACTAATTTCTACAAAAATCTGGGAATTGAGGTGATCTGTGTCTTGTCACACAGCCAGTACCACGCAGTATTTTGGGGGTCACTAATTTCTACAAAATATCTGGGAATTGAGGTGATCTGTGTCTTGTCACATGACCAGTGCCTTGCCGTATTTTGGGCGTCAGTAATTTCTACAAAATATTTGGGAATTGAGGTGATCTGTGTCTTGTCACTGCCAGCAAGTATTTTGGGGGTCACAAATTTATACAAAATATTTGGGAATTGAGGTGATCTGTGTCTTGTCACACAGCCAGTATCACGCAGTATTTTGGGCGTCAGTAATTTCTACAAAATATTTGGGAATTGATATAATCCGTGTGTTCTCACTGGCTGCCACCCATCAAGGGGTCTCACTGATTTATAGGAGGTTTCTGAGACTAGTAATTTGTGTCTTTTCACTGCCACACATCAGGGGGTCACACTGATTTATAGGAGGTTTCCGCAACTTGTAATCTGTGTCTTCTCACTGCCAGCAATCAGGGGGTTCCACATACTTCTAGCAGATTTATGCGAATTGCAATTTGTGACTTTTCGCTGCCACTCATCAGGGAGTCACACTGATTTGTAGGAGGTTTCTGACAACTTGTAATCTGTGTCTTCTCACTGCCACCAGGGGGTCATTCAGGGGGTCACAACTGATTTATAGGAGGTTTTCTGCGATTTGTAATCTGTGTCTTCTCACTGCACCCATCAGGGGGTCACACTGATTTATAGGAGGTTTCTGCGACTTGTAATCTGTGTCTCTTCTCACTGCCACCCATCAGGGGGTCACACTGATTTATAGGAGGTTTCTGCGACTTGTAATCTGTGTCTTCTCACTGCCACCCATCAGGGGGTCACACTGATTTATAGGAGGTTTCTGCGATTTGTAATCTGTGTCTTCTCACTGCCACCTCCAGCGGGTCTCACTGATTTATAGGAGCTTTCTGGGAATTGTAATCTGTGTCTTTTCACTGGCTGCCCAGCTATCAGGGTGTCTCACTGAGTTATACCAGAGTTCTGTAAATCCTTAATCCTTATACCAGAGTTGAATCAGAGTTCTGTATATATTTAATCTATATATCACTCACCATGTCTGAAAGAACATAAAGGACAGGCAGATGCTCCCAGACACAGATAAGAGGGCAAGCAGCCCCTGTGTCAGGAGACTGTGCCTCTGGTTGTGGTAGACGTGGTGCATCCTCTGCAGGAGCACGCTTGTCCTTTCTAACTGGTGCTGGCCGTCTTAGGCTAAGGTCAGACGAAAGCAGTTTTAACGTGCGTTTAACCGCACTAAATCACGGCCGTGCTAGCAGGCAATGATGTCCAATGCCGGGCTGCATATGAAGAACGGCCGCACAAAAGTGCGGCCGCGCAACGCAAGTGGCAACAAACGCATTTTTTCGAGAACGTCAAACCGCTAGTACTGACGTACAGAGTGCGCTGCGTCCGCATAGCGGCGTGTGTGCGTGATTGGGAGACGTCAGACGCTGCTAATGTCCGGCTAACATACGTCCAGAACAAAAAGTGTTTTATTGATGATCCGTACAAAATCACGGACGAAAATGCGCATCGTATGACCGCTATCGCGTATTCCGTGAAAAAATACGTCCATTCGTTCGAACGCACTTTTTTCACGGACAACGCGAAAAATGCGTTAGTCTGACCCAAGCTTAAGCAGCAGCAACATACAGAGGATTTGGTGGATTGGCTAACCAGGCCATCCTCATTCTCCGAGTCCTCTGCCAGCCAGGCTTCTAGTGGTTTACAGTACACCTCAGCTGCCAAAGCATCTAATGCAGTCTCCGTGTCCACAGCTACTCCTGCCATAGCCTCGCTATCACACACGGAGGAGTCAGCTCAATTGTTTGACTACAAATAATGACAGTGACATGCTGCTTGAGGATGCGCAACAAGTACAGTGCTCTGATTCAATCTCTGAAGTTGAGGAAGGGAGTATAATCAACCTAGAGGAAGGGGGTGCCAGTGATGACACACAAATAACTGGCACTCATGTTGCCCCAGCAGCCAGGGCCGGATTAACATAGGGGCAGATGGAGCAGCAGCTCCAGGCCCATGCCCCAGAATAGGCCCAGAGAAAGGACAACTATGTCTGCATTGATGGGTATTTGAACCACTGTATCTCCAACTCCATAGAAGCTAAAGAGTCAAGTGATGTATCACTGGAAAGGCCAGAGTATGGCCTTTGCAATGATACCAAACATGACCAGGTTTTATGTAACAATAAAAAATAAAATAAATGTGTCTTTTTTTCTTTCTAACAGCAATATTTTTCACTGTTCAATTATAAAGTGCATAATGATGCTAGATAACTAACCATCTCATTTCTAATGTCATCAACAAGTGTGGCGGTGATGACACAATCCGTTATGAATTGGTGCATCAAAAACCTAAACCGCCGCACTGCAGTGAAGAGCACTGGGGGGGACTTTGGACCCCTGGGTCACTAATCTTTACACTGCACAAGGTCAAGTGAGGCGTCATTGGACAGGTCAGAGTCTGGCCTTTGCATTGATTCCAAATGTGATCATGTAAAATCTAAAACGAAAACAAAACTACATAAAATGTATTTTTAGTTCCAAAGCGATGGCTTTGTCCATTAGGGGACAGGAGCCACACCGGGCCAGAAATTCTGTCAGCTCTGCAGGGCCAGGTGCAGAGATGGTTAACACCACGCCAGCTTCAGCTGGGAATGATCGTCTGTGATAATAGCAGCAACCTTCTCTCCGCCCTATGCAAGGGTAAATGGACGCATGTACCATGCCTAGCACTCGTCTTAAATCTAGTGGTACAGCGTTTCCTAACCAGCGTCTGAGTGCGTCTAAATGCCAGCTTAGCAAAATTACTCGCATTGCAGCTGCTGCCTTTCCAGCTGGTGGACTCTGCTCCCTTACGTGAATTTGCTGAACGTGCTGTACCACAGTGGCAGGTTCCAAAACGCCATTACTTTTCACGCAAGGCCATTCCAGCACTATACCAGCACGTGGAAGACAATGTTATCCAGTCATTGGGAAAGGCAGTCAGCAGCAAGGTGCATGTGAATTTAGACACGTGGTCCAGCAAGCATTTCCTTCACGGCACACTGGGTAACTCTGATTGCAGCTGGGAGTGATCCATAACGGGGCTCTGTGCTGGAGCTTGTTCATCCACCACGCCTCCAGAAAGCTGCTTGTATGAGGTCTGTCTGCTCCACCACCCCCACCTCTTCCTCCTCCTTCTCTGTCTCTGGCGAAGTGGCAGTTAATCTGACGCCTGACAGGGTCTACGCAATGGCTCAAGCAAAAAGATGCCATACTGTGCTTGAGCTGGTTTGTTTAGGGGACAGGAGCCACACCGGTCAGAATTTTTGTCAGCTCTGCAGGGGCAGGTGCAGAGATGGTTAACACCACGCCAGCTTGAGCTGGGAATGATCGTCTGCGATAATGGCAGCAACCTTCTCTCCACCCTACGCAAGGGTAAGTTGACGCATGTACCATGCCTAGCACACGTCCTAAATCTGGTGGTACAGCGTTTCCTAACCAAGTACCCAGGGCTGCCAGAGCTTCTCATCCAGGCCAGAAAAGTCTGCAGCCACTTCAGATGGTCATTCCCAGCAGCGTTTGCCTGGCAGAAATTCAAAGAGAATTCCACCTTCCCACAAACCGTCTGATCTGTGACATGCCACCAGGTGGAACTCGACATTAGCAATGCTGCAGCATCTGCACAAGCAGCAGAGGGCAATCAACGAGTACCTGTGTGAGTATGGCACAAGGACAGGTTCAGGTCAACTTGTTTTTTTTTCCCCCCGCAGTGGCTGATGATCAAGGATGCATGCACTGTACTGTCACCATTTGAGGAGGCAACGAGGATGGTGAGCAGGGACAGTGCATGCATCCAGTGACACAATTCCTTAGTGTTCCTGCTGGAGCACACTCTGCAGGGAATTATAGATGTGGCTCTAGAGGCAGAGCAGCGGAGGAAGAGGAGGCCTTCCCAAGCTTTCAAGGCCCAGTCTTTCCGCAGACAGCATTCCAGCGGGTCCTACTCAGATCAGACAGGAGGAGGATGAGGAGGAGGAGGAATATTTAAGTAGTGGGGGCATTGAAGGTGGGGATTCCTCAAGGGAGGGTTTTGTGCGCCCAGAAACAGAAGGGCTAGTGCGTGGCTGGGAGGAGGAAGTGCACGATGGGGTCATCCTCATTGACCAGGAAGACTCGGAAGCTAATGCCACCTCCAACCTACGCTGCATGGGCTCCCTTATAATGCAAAGCCTGCTAAAGGACCCCAGGATTCGTGCTATCAAGGAGAGGGATCATTACTGGTTGGCAACCCTTCTTGATCCACGATACAAGGGTAAAGTTGCAGAGCTCATCCTGCCCGCACAGAGGGAGCACAGGATGAAAAAACTTGAGGATGCTCTAAAGAGACACTTGTGTAACACCTTTCCAGGCACTGGTAGGTTACCAAGTGATGACACACGTGCTTCTGAGGCTGCGGGTGATTAGAGGAATAGTGGTGAAGGCCAGGGCCACTTGACTGAATGCTTTTTAAAAAAATTTTAGTCCTCGACGCCCAGGGACGTCAAATGTAGGCACCCATTGCCAGCGTCTTCACCATATGGTGCAGGACTACCTAGGGGCAAGGGCAGACCTGGAAACGTTTCCAGCAGGTGATCCACTGGCTTACTGGGTGTTGAGATTGGATCACTGGCCAGAACTTAGCCAATATGCTATGCAGCTACTAGGTTGCCCTTCATCTAGCGTGCTTTCTGAAAGGACGTTCAGTGCCGCTGGAGGTTTTGTCACAGACAAAAGAGTGCGTCTTTCCACCGACTCTGTAGACCGGCTGACATTTATAAAAATGAATCAGTCCTGGATCAGCAGTTATCAATCCCCTGATGCTGACGTAAGGGAATAGATCGGGGATGTCTTCTGCATTCACAAAACCTCCAGCACTGAACTCTTCCACAATACCACAAAAGGGTTACGGTGTGAATGCACTTTCTGCCATGAAAGGCACAATATTTGGCTGCACTGACGCCTGTGCCAGATTAATATCATTTAAATTTTTTGAACTGCAGGGTCCAACCCTGTACTCTTCCACAAAACTACAGAAGGTTTACTGTATGATGGTACTTGCTGGCCTTGCAGTCTGGCACCAAAAGCACAATATCTGGGTGCACATACACCCATTACCAGATTCATTTCTTTTTAATATAGGACCGCAAGGTCCACCCCTGCATTCTTCCACAATACTACAGAGGGGTTACTGTATGATGGTACTTGCTGGCCTGGCAGTCTGGCACCAAAAACACAATATCTGGGTGCACTGACACCCTTTACCAGACTCATATCTTTTTAATATAGGACCGCAAGGTCCACCCCTGCATTCTTCCACAATACTACAGAGGGTTTACTGTATGATGGTACTTGCTGGCCTGGCAGTCTGGCACCAAAAGCACAATATCTGGGTGCACTGACGCCCATTACCAGATTCATATCTTTTTAATATAGGACCGCAAGGTCCACCCCTGCATTCTTCCACAATACTACAGAAGGGTTACTGTATGAAGATACTTGCTGGCCTGGCAGTCTGGCACCAAAAGCACAATATCTGGGTACACTGACGCCCATTACCAGTGTAGCGCTGTTTAAAACTGTGTTGCTGCAATTACTGGGTTTTAGCCACCAGAGGGAGACAAAAGCCATATGGACTATGCGGGACCTAAATGAACTACAATATCCATCAGGCTTTGCGGTGGATACAGGAAGTGGGTGGAACAGAGGGGAAGGACGTAAGCAGCCTCGGGCAGAGGAGCGCCAGAGTGAGCGGAGCGGCAAAAGACAGAGGACGCAAGTGAGACTGCCAGGGATCGAGACCAGGCCGGAGCGCCGACGCTACCTCGAGGGCGCTGGAGATCGGGACAGTAACTTGCGGAGGCATACCCATTATCGCCGAGAGGTTTGCACAGAACTTCAATTCCAGTTGGACCCCCTGTAAGGAGATCGCGATGATCCATAGGGAGTGCAGGCGGTAGGCCGTAGTTCTTGTTTTGGAGATCGGACGAGCAAGAGAGCGGATTCGGTGACACAGAGTTCCGGAGGAAAAGCGGAGAGACATCCTTGATCGGGCAGTGGGACAGACTGTCTAACGGATGGGTGAGAGGCCTTACAGGCCGCAAGTCCGAGTATATCCCAGCATGCTGCATTATTGTCAAATTCTACAGGGCCCCAACGTGACTAGTCGAAGATTTGCTTATTCCATTTACTGGCCAGTTGAATACGGTACCCGGGTACACGAATCAATACACATACAGCTTTTTGAGACATTACACTCACGGGACTTACACTCCAGAACTGAAGGGTTAATCCTTTTTCTTTGCCACGCGTGTTTTTCCCGCATTACGAAATCCTGTCGTTCATATACCGTATTTACATTATATGTGTACTTTATTGGGATCAGTAAAGTATATAATCTATAAAATCCACAACAGTGCTGGTATATATTTATTCCCTAGTGCAGTGAGACTAACCCGAGGTTAATTCAGCGGCTCCTCCGGGAGTAAGCGCTACACCAGATTCATATCTTTTTAATATAGGATCGCAAGGTCCACCCCTGCACTCTTCCACAATACTACAGAGGGGTTACTGTATGATGGTACTTGCTGGCCTGGCAGTCTGGCACCAAAAGCACAATATCTGGGTGCATAACAATATCTCCTATTACTCCATACAACCTCTCCCTGTAACCCTCCTATTACTCCATATAACCTCTCCCTATAACCCTCCTATTACTCCTTATAACCTCTCCCTATAACCCTCCTATTACTCCATATAACCTCTCCCTATAACCCTCCTATTACTCCATATAACCTCTCCCTATGTCACGCCTTACCCCCGGCCGCGTCCGTCTTCGTCCCTTGCCGGCTCTCCCCCTGGTGCTGCTGGGTCGTCGGGGTCCTCTCGCTCGCGCCATCAGGGCCTCCGGTCCTCTGAACCCTGAGTCTTGGGTGGCCGACCCTCCCGGCGACATATAGTCTCCTGCCTGGTGCGGCGACCGGCGGCTGGTGCTGCGGTCCGCTGCCGTGCAGGACCCTGCACACGGGGATCTGGCCAAGATGGCGCCCGGGGGCTGGATGACCTTTTGATAGGTCTGATGGACGGGAGCAGAGCAGGCCCAAACTGGGCATGGCCCAGGGCGGAGTTACTGACCTCCAACCCAATGAAGGAAGGAGGGGTGGATGCTGAGCTGGAGGCGTGTCCACCTCCTATAAAAGACCAGAGACTGCTCTCTGGCATTGCTTTAGTATCTTGCTGTTAGTCCATTGAACAAGTGCTTATTTCTATTCTCCCTTATCTGTGTTTTGATCCTTTGCTCTCCGCCACGTTTTCGAAGTCTGCTGCCGGCCCCGACCTTTTGCTTTCATTGACCACTGCCTACGGATTATCCTCTTGTACTGCAATATATATTTACAACTCCTGTGACCACTTGCACACTGGGTTCCAGCCACCCCTTGAATGAGCGTGACAGATACTGAAGCCATAATGGAACTCGCAGAAGTCAAAGAAGTTCTCACTACTCCTTCCAGGACTTACAACTCGAGCATAGAAACCTTCAGACCCAGATACATGCCCCTGTGGCACCACCTCCCTATTCTCAACCTAATGCTCCTCAACATCCACACCACGACCAGGGTGATGACCTTCCTCGCGTGGAACCTATGGTCCCACTACCTGACCAGTTCACAGGTGACCGAGCCAAGTTTGATGCTTTCCTTTTGGACTGTCATTTGTTGTTCACACTGAAACCCTGTACCTATGCATCAGATTACGTCAAGGTACGCACAGTGATTACTCTTCTGGGAGGTGAACCAAAGAAATTGGCCCATACCCTTCTTCGTATACAAGACCCAGTGTTGGAGTCATGGGCAACGTTTGCAGAAGCCCTGGAAACGATGTATAAAGACCCGAATCGGCAAGCCTCAGCTCAACATGCCATCCGTGCTTTGCGACAGGGTCGCAGACCAGTGGAAGAATATATAACGGACTTTCGCCATAGTGCACATGACACCTGCTGGAATGAGACAGCTCTTATTGATCAATTCTGTCTGGGCCTATCAGAACCTCTGAAGGATGAATTAGCCCGGGTAGGCGTTCCTCCTACTCTGGAAGGGCTTACAAGGTTTTGTGTGGAGGTGGATCGTCGTCTACGAGAAAGACGCCTTGAGCGAGCTAATACCGTATTTCCCCCACGCTCTTCTACTCCCACAGCACTGGTTCCTGTCTCTTCCAGAGCCTTAGTCCCTGTAACCAATCCGGCTGTACCAGCTGAACCTATGCAGATAGGCCTCATTGACGGGCGTCTACCCCAGCCGAATTGGATCGTCGTCGTAGACTGCGCCTCTGTACCTACTGTGGAGAACCAAATCACCAGGCTCGTACTTGCCCAGCCAAAGCATCAAGAGGTACTTGTCTTCGCCTTATTTCTCCTCTCACACCCAGAACACTGCTCACCCCGCTATTACTTGTGTCTGTCTTATTACCGTGGCAACAGAAAGAGATTCCGTTACAGGCCATGGTGTTTTCTGGACGCTGAAATAGCCTCATGTATAGGAATGCCTTTAGTAAATAAAAATACTCCTATTGCAATTCAGATGGTGGATGGCTCATCATTGAAATCCGGTCCTATCAAGTATGAAACCATCTCGGTACACATGTCCATAGGAACAGGTCATAGAGAACCTCTTGTATTAGACATAGTCACTTCACCCACTTTTCCTGTTATCCTTGGGTTGCCATGGTTACGAACCCATGATCCTCATATTGAGTGGTCGACAGGACAGCAGACCTTCTCCTCTCCTCATTGCAACACCTTCTGCTGTCAAAAAATGCATGCCATTAATTCCGTACTGGATACCCACATGATACATCTTAACGTACAGCTACCCAAGGTCTACCTTACTTTTGCAGATGTCTTTGATGAAATAAAAGCTGAATCATTGGCTCCTAGACGAGCATATGATTGTCCCATTGACCTATTGCCTGGTGCTACGATTCCATATGGTCGTCTTTATCCTCTATCCGGGCCCGAACTGAAGGTGCTAAAAGAATATATCGAAGAAAACCTCCAGAAAGGATTCCTACGCTC
Source organism: Leptobrachium leishanense (assembly GCA_009667805.1). Classification (NCBI taxonomy): domain Eukaryota; kingdom Metazoa; phylum Chordata; class Amphibia; order Anura; family Megophryidae; genus Leptobrachium; species Leptobrachium leishanense. The sequence goes on along the minus strand of RXON01001204.1, from coordinate 36,066 downwards.
CTCTACCTCTCCGGCCGGAGCCGGGATATTCTTCGTCAGTAAGAAGGATAGAGGACTGCGTCCATGTATAGATTACAGGGACCTCAACAAAGTCACTATAAAGAATCGATATCCTCTACCACTCATCCCAGAACTACTAGAGAGACTAAAGACTGCCCAGATCTACTCTAAGCTTGATCTTCGTGGTGCATACAATCTGATACGAATACGTGAGGGCGATGAATGGAAGACAGCGTTCAGATCTAGATACGGACATTATGAATATACCGTTATGCCCTATGGGCTCTGTAATGCCCCGGCTACGTTTCAGCATTTTGTGAACGACGTCTTCCGAGATCTGCTTGATCAGTTCGTAGTCATATATCTGGATGACATACTTGTCTTTTCCCCCTCTCTAGCCGAACACCGCAAACACATGACTTTGGTTTTGCAACGTCTCCGGGACAATCACCTCTATGCCAAACTTGACAAATGTGTCTTTGAGGTCACTACAGTCTCCTTTTTAGGATTCATACTGTCTCCAGGACAGGTAGAAATGGACCCGCAGAAGATAGAGGCTACTACTGCTTGGCCCATTCCAAAAACAAAAAAAGACGTCCAGAGATTTATCGGCTTTGCCAATTTCTACCGGCGATTCATCAATCATTTTTCCAATATCATACAATCCTTGACATGCCTCACAAAACAAATGACCCGATTTGAATGGACTCCTGTGTCTCAAAAAGCTTTTGTTATGTTGCGTATCTGCTTCTCCACAGCTCCCCTTCTCCGATTACCGGAACCTCAAGCACCGTACTTCGTCGAAGTTGACGCTTCCGAATACGCCACAGGAGCAATATTATCACAACGGTCCAAAGAAGGCCTATTGCATCCCGTGGCCTTTCATTCCAAGAAACTAGGCCCCTTGGAGCAGAACTACGATATAGGAGACAGAGAACTCCTAGCTATAAAAAGGGCCTTCGAGGAGTGGCGTCACTTATTGGAAGGAGCTGTGTACCCTATAACAGTCTTTGCGGACCACTGAAACCTTGAGTATTGGCAATCAGCCAAACGATTACGACCACGACAGGCACGTTGGGCCCTATTTTTCGACCACTTTTCTTTTCATATCACTTATAGACCAGGTTCCCGTAATGGCAAAGCAGATGCCCTCTCCAGAATCGGTGAAGGGGTTCCACCTTCTGCTAACACCTCGCATACCATATTGAAAAAAGAGCATTTCATCGGTGTAAGCATATCACTCCAGGAACAGATCAAACGTCTCACAGCCGCTTTACCCCTGTCAGTCACCTCTGAAGGTGTCCATAGGGTACAAGGCCGCATCTTCGTCCCAGAAGGCGCAAGAACAGAGGTCTTACGTCACTGCCATGACTCTTTGGTATCCGGACACCCAGGAGTGAAGAAAACCCTGAACAGAATCAGACGTCAGTTCTGGTGGCCATCATTGCCACATACGGTGGAACAATACGTCAAGTCATGTACCGTATGTCAACGGAACAAAATACCCAATATAAAGCCTATGGGACTGCTACATCCTTTGCCTGTTCCAACACGTCCATGGGCCCACATATCCACCGACTTTATCGTTGAATTACCCATGTCACAACGCTGTACTACCATTATGGTGGTAGTCGACCAATTCACAAAGATGGCACATTTTATTCCCTGTACAGGGTAGGCTTGTGAACCGATTTTTTTTTCGGTTCGATTCGGTTCGATTTGTTCGGATCTTTAAACTTTTCGATTCGGCTCGTTTCGGACGATTTCTGTTTCGATTCGGTTCGGCTCGACTCGTTTTTCGTGTACAATTTTTTTTCGGAATATCGACCATTTTTCGTATTTTCGTGTCACTTTGCTCGTTTTTTGTATCGACTTTTCGTGATTTCGGGACTTTTCGTTTTTCGGACCGTCTGTTCTCCTCGACCATTTTTCGTATTTTCGTGTCACTTTGCTTGTTTTTTGTATCGACTTTTCGTGATTTCGGAAATTTTCGTTTTTTCGGAACGTCTGTTCTCCTCGTTTCAAAGCTGTCTAACTCTATTCGTTTTGACGTAAACTACTATGGTTTACTTTTTTATACTTTATATATTTTTTTATAATAAATTTTTGGTTTGTTTTTCGGATCCGATAATTCATTCTGTCGATACGATAATTCTGGCGATTCTATCGTGTTTTTTTTAATTAAATAAAGATCCTTTTTTTCTTATGAATATACATTTCACAACTTTATTTAATCACATTAAAAAAATGGTATGAAAGCTAAGGAACAAAAAAAAATGAACAAAACGATTTAAAAAAACGCTAAACTGACCCGAATGGTCTGACTTTAAAAATAAAAACCAGAACAAAAAGGTTTTAAAACGGAAAAATAGTTGATCAAAATGATCTGAAAAGAAAAAAAAAAAAAGATTTAAATATACAGAGCACAGTATGGAGAGACGGGACTGACTGCTTATATACAGAGCACAGTATGGAGAGAAGGGACGGACTGCTTATATACAGAGCACAGTATGGAGAGAAGGGACTGACTGCTTATATACAGAGCACAGTATGGAGAGAAGGGACTGACTGCTTATATACAGAGCAAGCACAGTATGGAGAGAAGGGGCTGACTGCTTATATACAGAGCACAGTATGGAGAGAAGGGACTGACTGCTTATATACAGAGCACAGTATGGAGAGAAGGGGCTGTCTGCTTATATACAGAGCAAGCACAGTATGGAGAGAAGGGGCTGACTGCTTATATACAGAGCACAGTATGGAGAGACGGGACTGACTGCTTATATACAGAGCACAGTATGGAGAGAAGGGACTGACTGCTTATATACAGAGCACAGTATGGAGAGAAGGGACTGACTGCTTATATACAGAGCACAGTATGGAGAGAAGGGACTGACTGCTTATATACAGAGCACAGTATGGAGAGAAGGGACTGACTGCTTATATACAGAGCACAGTATGGAGAGAAGGGACTGACTGCTTATATACAGAGCACAGTATGGAGAGAAGGGACGGACTGCTTATATACAGAGCACAGTATGGAGAGAAGGGACTGACTGCTTATATACAGAGCACAGTATGGAGAGAAGGGACTGGCTGCTTATATACAGAGCACAGTATGGAGAGAAGGGACTGGCTGCTTATATACAGAGCACAGTATGGAGAGAAGGGACTGACTGCTTATATACAGAGCACAGTATGGAGAGAAGGGACTGGCTGCTTATATACAGAGCAAGCACAGTATGGAGAGAAGGGGCTGACTGCTTATATACAAAGCAAGCACAGTATGGAGAGAAGGGGCTCACTGCTTATATACAGAGCAAGCACAGTATGGAGAGAAGGGGCTGACTGCTTATATACAGAGCAAGCACAGTATGGAGAGAAGGGACTGGCTGCTTATATACAGAGCACAGTATGGAGAGAAGGGACTGGCTGCTTATATACAGAGCAAGCACAGTATGGAGAGAAGGGGCTGACTGCTTATATACAGAGCAAGCACAGTATGGAGAGAAGGGACTGACTGCTTATATACAGAGCACAGTATGGAGAGAAGGGACTGGCTGCTTATATACAGAGCACAGTATGGAGAGAAGGGACTGACTGCTTATATACAGAGCACAGTATGGAGAGAAGGGACTGGCTGCTTATATACAGAGCACAGTATGGAGAGAAGGGGCTGACTGCTTATATACAGAGCAAGCACAGTATGGAGAGAAGGGGCTGACTGCTTATATACAGAGCAAGCACAGTATGGAGAGAAGGGGCTGACTGCTTATATACAGAGCAAGCACAGTATGGAGAGAAGGGACTGACTGCTTATATACAGAGCACAGTATGGAGAGAAGGGACTGGCTGCTTATATACAGAGCACAGTATGGAGAGAAGGGGCTGACTGCTTATATACAGAGCACAGTATGGAGAGATGGGGCTGACTGCTTATATACAGAGCACAGTATGGAGAGAAAGGACTGACTGCTTATATACAGAGCACAGTATGGAGAGAAGGGGCTGACTGCTTGTATACAGAGCAAGCACAGTATGGAGAGAAGGGACTGACTGCTTATATACAGAGCAAGCACAGTATGGAGAGAAGGGACTGACTGCTTATATACAGAGCACAGTATGGAGAGAAGGGGCTGACTGCTTATATACAGAGCAAGCACAGTATGGAGAGAAGGGACTGACTGCTTATATACAGAGCAAACACAGTATGGAGAGAAGGGGCTGACTGCTTATATACAGAGCACAGTATGGAGAGAAGGGCTGACTGCTTATATACAGAGCACAGTATGGAGAGAAGGGGCTGACTGCTTATATACAGAGCAAGCACAGTATTTTAAAACAGACAAAAAAAATTAACCCTTTCGCTGCTGAGGCATTTCACGGCTTCCCTTCACGCCTGTGTGCGGCACTGCGGTCTGCTGCTGAGCTCATTTTTAACAGTTTCGCTCCTCTTGTTTAAACGCGTTTTGAAGCCTTATTTTATAATATGACCCAGACATGTTATATATCGTTCTTTCCGGCAGACTCGGCAGATGATTCATAATATATCATTATCAAATGTATGTGTCATGTCCTGTCTGTATATTATAACAAAAAATGCAATAAAATTAGAATTTTCAATGTTTGTTTTACAAGGTGTAAAGTATTTTTTTCACATTTTAACATGCGAGTGTTTTTGCGGTTATATTTTATGAGTTGCGTTTGTTAAAAAAAATTGAAAAGGGGACTTGTTATATTTTTTTGGGTGAAAATTACATTATTTTTAACAAACGCACCCCATACAAAAATCCTTAGTGCAGCATCGTTGTTCACATTATAATTGAAATGGGAACAATATTGCTGCATTAACAAAACAAAACAAAAAACCTATTTATTTTTCTTTATATTTTAATCTTTTATAATTTTTAACATTGTCATGTTTGGTATTGTTGGAAAGGCCATGCTCTGGTCGATCCAAAGATACCAAACATTAACCAACCGATAGCTGCCTCGGATCGGGAGATAGGGGGTTCCAATGCACCCCCTATCTCCACCATTGGTCGCAGTTAGGGGTTAACTCCAGAACTGACGTCATTGTGACGAGGTCTTGGGACTGTCGGCAGCTGCCGTTCCCCCACGCTGTTGTCTTCCTGCAAAGACGTGACCATGTTGGCAGGCAGCGTCTTAGCGGGCAGCGGTGGGAGAGAGCGAGCTCATAGCTGGGAGGAGGTGTTGCGTGAAGCTGCAAACAGGGACAAATAAACTAGACCTGAGCCGCACTGAGGATCTTTGGGTTGTGTCGGAGAAGACTTCACGCAGTGCTGCATCAATATTTTTTGATAAATTCTTGGTTATACAATGAATGTGACTGTGGACAAAAATCCGTGTTGTTGTGACATTGCCTAAGCTTAACAAAACCATGCCACGTCGGTAATCAAATCTCAAGGCAGTACAACAAGGTTGTGTTAGTGTGTGACATTTTTTGGCCAGGCAGGAAGTGTAGAATGTGCACAGTCACATTCATGGCCACAAATATGTTGACAAATTTATGACAAAGGGTCCATAGAAATGTCAATAAATTTATGTACATATAATTTTAACAGTGTGGAAACCAAGCAATACATATTAACTTATTAAGTAAGGAAAAGCAATGCACACAAACAGGAAAATATAGAAAAAATAGAAAATTTATTTACAACATGGGGAAGGGAAGGGAACATGCCAAGGATGGCAAACTGCCCAACAGGGGCACAAACAACACAAACAAACATAGTGTAGTGGATTTGAGGAGATGTTGGAGCTGGTCTGCATCTTTGATTACAAAGATTATGACTGCCGTAAGGGCCCTTACGGCAGGAAGAATAACACCCGCAAGGATCGTATCCTTGACAAGCTACGCACCACCATCCTGGAGCTGTTCGGGAACGACCGGACGAAGGACCAGCTCCGAAAACGCTGGTCCGACCTCAAGGCACGCGAGCAGGAGCAGCTGAGGCACATTCCGGTTACATTCGGGAGGAGGCTGCCACTGGTCTCACTGCCGCTCCAGGAAGTCAGCAGCATTGCTTATGTGCTCCCGCAGTTCCTGGAGCAGTTCCTGGATGGCATCTATGGAGGTAACAGCCAGGTGTAGCTCGCCGATCGCCTCCCGATTCCTCATCCTGACACTGGAGGACGTGTCCGGTCTGGCTTCTCCTTCTATACATCCAATAAATGAAAGAAGGAAAATACAGTAAGTAAAGCAGGTTTCTATTTTTGACTGAAAGTCTTGAAAAAATATAACAGTAGTATATACCAGTGCTGGCGGCCTCCTCCTGCTCCTCCTCCTCTTCCTCCTCCTGCTCCTCTTGTGCTATACATAAAAAAATTAAATTAAAATACAGTAAACAAAAAATGTTTCTGTTTTTGACCAAAAGTCGTTGCAAAATAAAACAGTATATACCAGCGCTGGTGGTCGCCCGTGGCTCCTCCTCCACTGGGGCACTGGTGCCCGCCGGGGCAGATGCTGCCTTCTTCCTGTCTTCTGCCAAATCCAAAAAATAACACGTAAATAAGGCAGACTGGAAAAAATGGTATATATACAATATATTGCCGAAAGTATTGCGACACCCCTCCACTGCCCACTAGCACTACCAGCTTGACACACCACTACTCCCATCTCATAGTTCTAAAGTCACAAAATATTTATTTATTTCCCTGCACATAGACATATATTACCGTTCAATTATATTTTTTTTTCAGAAGTAAACAGTACGTTTATTCAATAAAAACTATTATTTGTGTTGTGTGCATACAAAGCGCATTGTGTGACTGCTTTTAGTTATTTTATAGAAGGCCTCAGCCTCAATTTCACTTTCAGTTTCTGCTAATAAAATTGGATATTGCAGAAACAACAGAAATCGGCCATTTTGTTTTGAAATTTGCATCTAAAGCGTTCAATAATGACACTGCTGCAGCAAGCTGAATTGCTGCGCTGCAACAATTCAGCAGCTGCTGAGGATGTATTGAATGCGGCTCTGTTTGGATGCACTGTCAGAACAACTACATGTCCCATCCTACCACTTAGCAGAGATTTTTGTTGATGCGCAGGTGGGAGCCAATATTGGGCAAGCTGCGGGTCTTCTCGTATGCATCACTCAATCACAACAATCCCCCCCAGCACACTACAGACTATACACACAGTGCCAAAAGAAATCCAGCATTGTAACTTCATCTACATACATCAAATGTCACAATTTTCACGAATACGTAAAATCACAAAAAGGAAGAGCTATGGCAAAAATGCATGTATGACGAGTTGTGAAAACGCAAAGCTATACACAACCACATTGCATGAAAAAAGGACTAGATAAATCAACTTATTTCTGTGCACATTAGCACATGCAAGCACATTATTATTATTATACAGGATTTATATAGCGCAAACAGTTTGCGCAGCGCTTTACAATATAACATGACACTTACGTTTGGCTATGACACACCAGATGCGCCTCAGCTGCTCCTGCTCGCGCACCTTGAGGTCGGACCAGCGTTTTCGGAGCTGGTCCTTTGTCCGGTCTTTCCCAAATAATTCCGCAATGGTGGTGCGTAGCTTATCTAGGATACGGTTCTTGCACGCATTATTCTTTCTGCCGTAAGGGCCCTTACGGCAGTCGTAATCTTTTTTATCAAAGATGCGGACCAGCTCCAACATCTCGTCAAACGCCATGTTGCTGGCCCGGTTCTTCCTGGGTGTCTCTGGGGTGGAAGCAGATGAGGAGGTGTCCGAATGGGACTCTCTGTCTCTTCCTTCAGCCATGATAAAGAATTTCTATATTTTTTGGCAATTGTCAAAACTCTCTACAAAAATGGCTCAATAAAGTTACGACATCCGCCCGGCGCATGCACGACCCGCGTACGAATCGGATCCGACCAGATTATGAATTTTCGTATCGACAGAATTATCGGATCATTGGAAAAAAAAAACAAGTGATACGCATTTACAAATACAAAATTTACAGAATCAGCGATATAACCGGTAATAGTTAAATATACGATGTCTAGAATTACCGAAATGGAACCGAAATCACGAATGGAACCGAAATCATGAATAGAGCGAAAATAAATTTCGATTTGACACATTTCAAGTCCATTCGAAAATATTTCGTTTCGGCTCGGAAAACTTTTCGGATCTGCCATTTTCGGATCTAAAAATTTTCGGAAAATCGGCCGCATCCGAAAACACGAATCGGGAAATTTCGTGAAAATTCCAAAACCCGAAAAGGACGTCTCTGTTTTTCGTACATGTTTTCCGGCTTCACGGTCTTCCAGGTTCCATTACATCAGATCGTGGATCCCAGTTTACCTCAAAGTTTTGGAAGGCTTTTTGCTCCCTTCTTCATATCACTGGCAATCTGACATCGGCCTACCATCCTCAATCTAATGGACAAACAGAGCGAACCAACCAAACATTAGAACACTATCTACGATGTTACACGACCCATTTACAGGACGACTGGGTGGACCTCCTTCCTACGGCTGAATTCACCTATAATTCACAACAACATGAAACAACGAAAGAATCCCCCTTCTTTATCTCCTACGGTTTCCATCCTACTTCTATTCCGAATCTACCAGAACCTTCATCCGTTCCTGATGTCTCCCTCCATGTAACTAGTCTACAGAGAGGTTTTGATCTTGCCAAAACGAACTTACTGCAAGCACAATCAAGATACAAAAAGGCAGCCGATCTACGGAGGCATCCTGCTCCTAATTACCATATCGGGGATCTCGTCCTTCTATCAACCAAACATCTTCACCTTTCCTGCCCATCCAAGAAGCTCGCTCCACATTACCTAGGCCCCTTTCGTGTCGCTTCCATTGTTAATCCAGTAGCAGTTAAGTTAATGCTACCACCTTCCCTTCAGGTTCACCCAGTGTTCCATGTTTCCCTCCTGAAACCTTGGACCCCCGATCCTTTTCCCACCAGTACTCCCTCTCCGCCTTCACCTATTGTAGTTAACGATACACTGGAGTACGAAGTAGAGAAGATTCTTGATTCTCGAATCCGTAGAGGCAGACTGTACTATCTTATTCACTGGAAGGGGTATGGCCCGGAGGAACGATCGTGGGAACCGGCCTCTCAAGGCCAATGCTCCCATCTGTCTTCGTGCCTTCCATCGGGCTCACCCTGAGAGGCCTGGCCCTGTTGGCACCCGGAGGTTGCTCCTTCGGCGGGGGGTTCTGTCACGTCTTACCCCCGGCCGCGTCCGTCCTCGTCCCTTGCCGGCTCTCCCCCTGGTGCTGCCGGGTCGTCGGGGTCCTCTCGCTCCGTGCCGTCAGGGCCTCCAGTCCTCTGAACCCCGCGTCCTGGGTGGCCGACCCTCCCGGCGACATATGGTCTCCTGCCTGGTGCGGCGACCGGCAGCTGGTGCCGCGGTCCGCTGCCGTGCAGGACGCTGCACACGGGGATCTGGCCAAGATGGCGCCCGGGGGCTGGATGACCTTTTGATTGATAGGTCTGATGGACGGGAGCAGAGTAGGCCCAAACCCGGCATGGCCCAGGGCGGAGTTACCGACCTCCAACCCAATGAAGGAAGGAGGGGTGGATGCTGAGCTGGAGACGTGTCCACCTCCTATAAAAGACCAGAGACTGCTCTCTGGCATTGCTTCAGTATTGTGCAGTTACTCCATTGAACAAGTGCTTATTTCTATTCTCCCTTATCTGTATTTTGACCCTTTGCTCTCCGCCACGTTTTTGAAGTCTGCTGCTGGCCCCGACCTTTTGCTTTCATTGACCTCACTGCCTACGGATTATCCTATTGTACTGAGATATATATTTACAACTCCTGTGACCACTTGCACACCAGGTTCCAGCCACCCCTTGAATGAGCGTGACACCCTATAACCCTCCTATTACTCCATATAACCTCTCCATATAACCCTCCTATTACTCCATATAACCTCTCCCTATAACCCTCCTATTACTCCATATAACCTCTCCCTATAACCCTCCTATTACTCCATATAACCTCTCCCTATAACCCTCCTATTACTCCATAAAACCTCTCCCAATAACCCTCCTATTACTCCATATAACCTCTCCCTATAACCCTCCTATTACTCCATATAACCCTCCTATTACTCCATATAACCTCTCCCTATAACCCTCCTATTACTCCATATAACCTCTCCCTATAACCCTCCTATTACTCCATATAACCTCTCCCTATAACCCTCCTATTACTCCATGTAACTCTCCTATTACTCTATATAACCTATCCCTATAACCCTCCTATTATTCCATATAACCCTCCTATTACTCCATATAACCTCTCCCTATAACCCTCCTATTACTCCATATAACCTCTCCCTATAACCCTCCTATTACTCCATATAACTCTCCTATTACTCTAAATAACCTCTCCCTATAACCCTCATTACTCCATATAAACTTTCTCTTCAGCTCCCCCCATTAACCCTTCACATTGCTGCAGTCCATGCCTCTCAATGTCTCTCAGTCCCTGTGAAATTGAATCATTGCAGCACATTGAATGCCGGCCAATAGTTCGTTGGAAGGCTTGTAGGGGATTTCTTTATGGGGGAGATATTTTGGGTTCTTTCCCAGCTGGTAGAACAAAGCAAGGTGTGTGTTAAAGGGACTGGCACTTCACTTTTGTGCGCTTGGCTCTCAGCCAAATAACTGCTTGTGACACAGACAAATAAAGAATGCAGCCTGTATATAGGTACATAAATAATAAAACAAAGGACGATTTCAACTGATAGAAAAAAGACACAAGACAAAATATATACAGTATCTATGTATATATATTGCATTTATTAAGAAATATTCATTTATTTGGATAAACAAACTTATATTTAATCAATTTCAGGTAATTAGCCTTTTACAGAATCCACTCAGACTGTCGTTTCCAGTGACATGTTGTACTATTTGTTTCATTCATAGGTTTCCCTTTACTATCAGGGTTATTCAGAGAGAGGTGAAAACCAGGAGAATGGCAGGAGAAGGGAACAATCTAGACCAAATAGCCGATTTGGAAAGTGAGATAAATGGGAGAATATTTCTGGTTTGGCTATTTTGACCTAGAATTTTCACTTCCCCAGTCATTATCCTGGTTTTCACCTCTCTCTGTATAACCCTGTATATCTTTAAGGGGTTTTTCAGAGAGACCTGATCTGGCCACCGAATTGCACCGAACGGTGAATTTCCCTGTACAGTGCAATTTCGTGGCCAATTTCGTGGCTATCCAAAAAGCTAGCGAATTGACAAATATTAGCGAATTGCCAGTGAAATATGGTAATCTTCGGCTGCAGTGAAATCCCCCATAGAGAAGTAATGGTTAATCTATTCAGAGACACCGAACAGCAGAGAAAAGTTGTCGAAATGCCCTAATTTTTGGTGGCTTAAACAGGCGAATCCCATAAGTTTCAATATAAAAAAAAATTCCCTGTTCTTCTTAAATATTTATTCAATTGTTTATTCTTTTCGTTTGCAGCAAAAAGTCTCTTTATTTACAGTATTTATCTGACTTTTTTAAAGCTTTTTTCAGGATTTTTTCGGCAAAATTTTTGATTCCGATTTTTTTTACATGCTATTATTTTTTTATTCTATAACAGACCTTTTTATTGTTATCCAATGGACCTTATATACTATTTCTAGGCATTTTTATGCATTAGCCTTTTTTAAAAATGCTTTTTCAAAGCTGCCGGGTTTTTGTGTTTTTTTACCCCTGTTCGGCAGCTAGTTGGCTTTTTTCGGATTCATTCGGTGGTTTGTTCGGCGGATCATCGGATGCATTCAGTGGTTTATCTGCAGTTTGAGGAAGCATTCAGCGGCTTATCGGATCAATTTGGCGGTTTTTATGCCATTTTACGGATCCATACGGTGATTTGTTGACTGTTTTTCAATTATTTTTTGTGATTTTTCGGTGGTTTGCGGCTGCGTTCAGCAGATTTATCGGTGGCTGTTCGGCGGTTTTTCGGCAAGTTTTCAACAGGTGTTCAACAGGTTTTCCCTGCACTCTGGGAGCCCTGTGGTGAATGCTGAATTCACCGCACGGCGCACGGTGAGGAACTTTGATTCCCCGAAGTGCAGGGAAGTGGGGGGATCGAGAGAGCACCGAAATGTCAGTGACATAACCCCTGTAGTATTCTTCAGACCTCAAAAATATCAAGACAAAAATAATAGTGCAATACAGCTTGCATACGGTGAGTAAAAATGGATTTTTAAATGGGCCACTCACTGTTCCAGAGCGTATTTGGTAATTGGATATGCGTTGTGCTAATTAGGCTAATGTCAGACGAACGCATTCTGAGCACACTGTGCGTCCGTGCACAACTGACATACTTTCTGACTGATGACACTGTAGACACCACACGGTCTGTTTTTTTTTGACTGATATAGATGGGAAATAAAATAAATATGTAAAATGAAAAAAATTGATACATGATATGAAAAAACATTTTGTCCGTCAAAAATGCAGTCCGTCTGACCACGTTCCATCACTCACACACGAAGCTACGTGGACGTGGCGCACTCTGTGCATCCGTCCTAGTGGTTTGACGTTCTTGCCTAAATTGCGTCCGTTTGCCGCATCCGTTGTGCGTCCGCACGTCTGTGCAGACGTACTTCGTGTGTGGATCTCTATTGATCATAATTTTATGCTACGACGGACGTTAAGGCTAGGGTCAGACGAAAGCAGTAATAACGTGCGTTTAGCCGCACTTAATCACGGCCCTGCTAGCAGCAAATGACGTCCAATGCCGGGCAACATACGAAGAACAGCCGCACGAAATTGCGGCCGCGCGACGCAAGTGGCAAACGAACGCATTTATTCGAGAACGTCAAACCACTAGTACTGACTACAGAGTGCGCTGCGTCCGCATAGTGGCGTGTGTGCGTGATTGGGAGACGTCAGACGCTGCTCATGTCCGGCCAACATAACGTCCAGACACCCAAAGTTTCCTGGTTTGGATCCGTAAAAAATCACAGCCGTAATTGCGCATCGTATGACCGCTATCGCGTATTCCGTGAAAAAATACGTCCATTCGTTTGGATGCACTTTTTGACGGTCGACGCGAAAAATGCGTTCGTCTGACCCTAGCCTAAAATGTGCGGCAACACGGACGTGATCACAGCGTTCGTCTGACACGGGCCTTAGTAGGATAGCACCATCCTTATGGAACTCGGGCAGGAAAATCCTCTAGACCGGTGTTCCTCGTGGAGTGGAAAATGTCTGGAATGGCAAATAAATTCCTGGTTCGTGGTATAAATAAACCCGGACAGTGGGGATTCATAAAAAATAGGGTATATTTATTAAAAAAAACATATTCAATAAAATGTATTAAAAGACTTTATAAAACTTTAAGTAGGGGGTAAAAGGGGTGTTCACGACACGCGTTTCGCCGGCACAACTGTTTTCTCAGTCACAATTATTGATGTGCCGACAACATTTTATGATCCTGTTAGCAGGTTTTTTTTTGACACATCGTATTTGCAATATTGCCCTACGTGTCTTTGTTTTGACTGATTTCGAGTGATCCCTGTATGATTATTAAATTGTGGTTTTAATTGGTAGATGAAGATTAAAGGAGCCATCCTTCAGGGATCCGCACTCCACTTCTCCCGGTCGTCCCTTAATATTTGTGTGATTGCAATTCTCTGTAATACCCGTTTTGGAAGACAAATAAAAACTGTATAACCTGCCTTACTCCATTTTATCCAATGCAAGGGGTCCTGTAGACTTTCGTCAGAAAGCACTGCAATATAATCGAATGTGCTAAAAAGAAAATACAGGATTGCTGATGCACAAGCCCGAATATTCTCTAAAACGACTTATATTTAACGCCACAATAATAACATAAGGTACTGCCCCCTAGTGTATATGTTAGAGCATAGGGCTCGTATCACACCTATAATGAGTAATATAAGTTATGGGAGAATGTGGCAAAAGGGGGATTAATACAGCGAGCGACAACTGATTTTGTTTTTTGTTGCTCTGAGGCTCGGGTCAGACGAGCGCAGTGTTCACGTCCATGTTGCCGCACATTTTAACGTCCGTGGTAGCACACAATTATGATCAATAGAGACCACACACGAAGCACATCCTCACAGAAGTGCGGACACACAACGGACACGGCAAACGGACGCAAGTTAGGCAAGAACATAAAACTGCTAGAACGGACGTGCGGAGTGCGCCACGTCCGCGTAGCTTTGTGTGTGAGTGATGGAACGTAGTCAGACGGACTGCATTTTTGACGTCCATTTTTTTTGATGGACAAAACGATTTTTCATATAAATTTTATTTCCCATCTACATCAGTCAAAAAAAACATCAGTCACAAAAACGGACCGTGTGGCCACTACCTTGTCGTCAGTCAGAAAGTACGTCCGTTGTGCACAGACACACAGTCCGCAAAGAATGCGTTCGTCTGACCCGAGCCTAAGTCAGGGATCTGCAACCTTGACCCTCCTGATGTTTTCAAACTACATTTTCTATGACGCTCAGTTCCTCGTTGGATTGGCTGAGCCTCATGGGAAATGTAGTTCCAACACATCTGAAGCGTCAAAGCGCTGCTGACTCCTGATCTACGTTTTATAGCTTTGGAACTGGTTTCTTCCCACCTTTCATTAGGAGTACAGATGGTTTTCTATTAGACAGTTTGAGTACCCTGGCCATTCTAGAGGTGCCAATAAGACAGATCATTGGAACGGGTGTATTCATGTTTTGGCCAACTAGGCCTGGGTTTAGGGCAGCAGACTGGAGGTGGGCAACATTTTTGTCCCAAATGTTTTTGTGGTGTGTGCAAGTGTATAACAGAGCTGCAAAGCAATTAAAGCCCCATTAATGAGTCTCTAATCCACGGATATCAAACTCTTGCCCCCAAGATGTTTCTGAACTACAAGTCCCAGGACTCTGGGCATCTATTACATTCAAAGAATTGTGGGAATTACAGGTCATCAACATCTAGGGGGCAGGAGTTTGAAATCCCTGCTGTAAACTATAGTTTACTCAATTTGTTTCTAAATTACATTTATTTTCCAAGAAACTGCCCAAACGAGTTGGGAATGTCTTGAAGTTCATGTTTGTTGATTTTCACATATATTTGATATTGAGGCAGGGATAAAGAATTCAGAGTGTCCAGGGCAGCAGCAAGCATGAATACACTCCTGATCAAACGTGTAGACTGGGCCAAAAATCATTTGCAAAAAGATACATAAGGGGTTATTCAGAAAGCACTGCACTTCCCTGCACTTCAGTGAATCAAAGATCCCCACCAAGCAGTGAATTCAGCATTCACCGCATGGTCTCCGGAGTGCAGGGAAACCCCCGAACACCCGCCAAAATCCCACCGAAAACCCGCTGGAACCGCTGCAAAAACACGCCGAACATGTCGGAAAACGTTGCCGAGCTGCCGAACACAGCGTAGACCAGCCACAGGAAAAAAACGACAAGCTGACGAATGGGGTGAAAAAAAAAAAACAATATGATTGAAAGTGTCAAAATTGAAACGATGTTTACAAAAAAACTACTGAACGAAAATGCCTGGAAACAATATATAAGATCCTATAAATGATAATAAAAAGGTCTGTTACAGAAAAAATAAAAAATGCTTTTTAAAAAAATGGGGAAAAAAATGCCAAAAAAACCCTGAAAAATGCCTAAAAGATCCTAAAAAAATCAATAAATAAAGAGACTTTTTACTGCAGATTAAAATAATAAATGGTGTATTAGATATTGGATAAAAACGTGAAAATCTTTAACATTGAAGCCTATGGGGTTCGCCTGAATAGAATAAACCTGCCGAATGAAACCACTGAACAGCAGGGCAATTCGGCAACTTTTCTCTGCTGTTCGGTGTCTCTGAATAGATTAACCATTGCTTCTCTATAGGGATTTCACTGCCTTTGAACAGTCACTGCACTGGCTGACAGTTCGCCAAAATTTAGCGAACTACCTGTTCTCTGAATAGCTGAATGACCCCGAAACAGCAACGTGCAGAGGGGCCCAGCGGGGCGGTGGCCCCAGGCATCCAGTTTGGGGGTCATCCAAGCGCTCCCCCATAGAAGATTATGCCGGCGGCCGCGTGCTTTTCCCTTCTACGTGCGGGCACCAGCATGAATATCTGCCGCTCGCCTGGAGTTCTATACACCAGCCTGCCGCGATCTCGTGAGATCGCGGCTGACTGGTGTATAGAACCCCAGGTGAGCGGCAGATATTCATGCTGGTGGCCGCACGTAGGAGGGAAAAGCACACGGCCGCTGGCAGGATCTAATTGGAGCAGACAGGAGGTGAGAGCTGGAGGGCAAATATACCCATATGAGCTGGAGGGCAAATATACCCATATGAGCTGGAGGGCAAATATACCCATATGAGCTGGGGACAAATATACCCATATGAGCTGGGGACAAATATACCCATATGAGCTGGAGGGCAAATATACCCATATGAGCTGGGGGCAAATATACCCATATGAGCTGGGGGCAAATATACCCATATGAGCTGGGGGCAAATACACCCATATGAGCTGGGGCAAATATAACCATGTGTGAGCTGGGGGAAAATATACCCATATGAGCTGGGGGCAATATATCCATGTGTGAGCTGGTCTGGGGCAATATATCCATGTGTGAGCTGGTCTGGGGGCAATATATCCATGTGTGAGCTGGTCTGGGGGCAATATATCCATGTGTGAGCTGGTCTGGGGGCAATATATCCATGTGTGAGCTGCTGGGGAAATATATCCATGTGTGAGCTGCTGGGGCAATATAATAATGTGAGCTGGGAGGTGGGTACCCTGGGCCCATGGTATGGAAAGGGTTCGCAGGGCTTTTCTCACATGTCTTACTACTAGATCTTATACTTGATTGGGGGGGGGCATGCAATCAAAGGGTTGGCCCCAGGCATCAAAAGTCCTCTGCACGCCACTGCCCCGAAATGACACTGTATGGGGCAACTCACTGTTCGGTGACATTTCGGGGCCAAATCACCTCTCTCTGAATAACCCCTATTATCTCTCAATCTACAGCTTCTTTTCTTTTTGAGGAGATTTTGCTAACGTGGCTCGAAGATGAGAGTAGGCTGGGTTCACACCTGAGCGTTTTTTGACGCGTGTACCACGCAAACATAAAAAACGTGCGAACGTGCATTGCAGCGCGTTCAAGTTGCAGTCTATGGCTGCGAACGCGCTGCAATACGCCCCAAAGAAGCTCCTGTACTTCTTTGAGCGTAGGACGTTTTACAGCACGCTGCTACGCGCTATAAAACGCCCAGGTGTGAACTGGCCCCATAGGAAATCATGGGATTTCCGTGTTTAGGCGTTTTACAGCGCACAGGAACGCCCTGTAAAACGCCCAGGTGTGAACGGGGCCTTAAGGGTAAGGGATACAGTTTATTACTAGTCACTAGGGTTGGTGTCACCCGGTGCGGTAACTTATGGTTTCAACCCCCTCCCCGGGTTTTACATTTTTTTTTAACTACTTTTACTCATAAAATAGTACTCCCATATAACACTGAATGCTCATAATACACGGCGCACATTGCTGTGAGGTTTATTGCTGTGGAGCTCTCTCATATGCTCAAATTTTGGCGAACTGCCAGCAAGTACGGTGCCTGTTTGGAGGCAGTGAAAGTCCCCAGAGAGAAGTAATGGTTAATCTGTTCAGAGACACCGAACAGCAAAGAAATTTCCTGATGTCCGGTTGGCAGGTTTATTCAGGCGAACGAACACCATAGGTTTCAATGTTAAAAATATTCCTGTTTTTATCCAATATCTAATAAACCATTTATTCCTTTAATCCATAGTAAAAAAATTACTTTATTTATTGATTTTAATTTTTTTTTGGTATCATTTAGGCATTTTTCCAAAAATAATTCTAATAGTGGTTTTTCTTTTTTTTCTGTAACAGACCTTTTTATTATCATTCATAGGAACTTATTTGTTAATTCCAGACATTTTCGTTCTGTAGTTTTATTTAAAACAGCGGGCGACGGGTTTGCGGCGGTTTTCGGTGGCTGATTCCCTGCATTTCAGAGACCCTGCGGTGAATTCACTAGGGAAATTTGATTCCCCAAAGTGCGGGGAACAACAGAACACTGAAATGTCTGCGCCATTTCGGTGCTCTATCAATATCCTCTTTGTGGTGTTTTTTTTGCCGCCCCCTGGAAAGTGCCTTGCCTACCCAGGACATACTTGAAAATGAGAGAATTCTCAATGTGTCCTTCCTGGTAAAATATTTTTGTGTAAAAAAAATAAATATATACATATATATATATATTTTTTTAGGGTGTCACCCTAGGGGGTGGTGTCACCCGGTGCGGACCGCACCCCCCCACCCCCCCTTGTGATGCCACTGGACCCACCTGACCCAAAGGTGCCGTGACGTGGTGGGTGAGCTTACGCTTCAATGTAAACCAACACCTCTGACTGTGTTTTGTTTTGCATGGAGCCACAGGGGTGAGCGCAAATGACAACCTTTTTTCTTAATATATTTATGTACAAAAAATATTCAGGGTGGTTATGTGAACTGCTGACAAGTCCATGGTGAGGCATGTGTATCGACTACTACTAGGGTCAAATCGAAGGGGAACCTGTGGGAATGGAGTTCCTCAACTATTTATTTAGAGGAACTGAGTTCCCCTTAAGTCGCCCACCGATGTCCGGTCGCACGCAAGGAGAAAATAACGACTCAAAACAATAATGACACCAACCACTGAACTGTGGAATGATATATATTTATTATCGGCCACAGCTAAAACCCACCAAATATAAAATGAAGATATAAACAGTAAAATATTAGACAGTGCTGACAGGGTACTCCACACTTCCACCATACCTCTCCCAAACCAAACCAACTTAACTCTGCTCCCATTTCTCATACTTCTAATCTGCCAAATTCCACCTTAAATAAAGAAATCCTACCTCAGCACTGCCTACCAACCCCCGCAGTGACAAAGGGGAAAAAATTAAAAAACCCAATACCCCAAACAAAAACCCCAATACAAAGCTCTAAATAAAGGGAGGGAGGGTGGGGATCTCATTCCTTCAGTTACCTCAGGAAAAGAGGCGCGCAGAGCCACTGAGCACGTGCCTTTTATACCCTCCTGAAAACTCCGCCCCTCTCCTTCCCACTCAAACACCTCACGCTTCAACTCTACACTATCTAAAAATTCCTCCTTGCGTCCTGGCATCAGGGGCAACTTAAGGGTCCTCCGCCTGAGTTGCTCCAGGCCTTCATTATCCCATACACTATCAAGCTTGTAATCAGGTGATCAATCATATCTTTCCTTCTTAAGTCACAATAAATATAGGACATATCAAAAAAATTTGCTTAAATCCATATATATATATATATATATATATATATATATATATATATATTTAGAGTGTTTTCATGTTATGAAGGCCTGAAACACCTAAGGCGTAGGGCCCTTAAGTTGTCTCTGATGCTAGGATGCAGGGAGGATTTTTCTCGAAAGGTTTTGCAGCGTGTGAGGAGGATGAGCGGGAGTGGTGTGGGAGGAGTCACCAGGAGGGTACTTAAGGCACGTGTCGAGAGGCGCTACGCAGCTTTTTCTCCTGAGGTAGAGCGGTGAAAATCTGTGCTGCGTCAGAGAGCGGTGTTTTTTCGGCTTTCGCCTTAAAAAATTGTCTTGGTGGATGGCGGAAGGTGGTGAACTGGAGTCGCTATTGGAGGAAGTGTGGGAGGCGGCTCGGCATCGTGGTGTGGAGTGGGCCAGAAGAAGCCTGTCGGAGGTGCTGGCGGCAGAATCGGAAGTGGGATCTCGGCCTGCCAGGATTTCGAGGCCTCCGGAGCGGTTCAGTCCGGGAGGCGAATCCAGTGGTGAATCGGCGGCTGAGAGATTGAGATTGGAGGCTGTGAGAGGCCGAGGATGGTTGGTTCAGCGGATGTTGGCTGGTGGTGACACAGTTGGGAATGAGGCTGGCATGAGCGCTTCCAGATGTGTGGAAGGTAGGAGCTCGAGGCCAGTATCGAGGGCTAAGGATCCTTCTGGTCGGAGGGGTGGTGTGGTGAGCTCTACCAGGAGAGAAGGAGTGCGGAGGTCAAGGAGTTCCTCAGGGAGAAGAAGAGTTCGGTGGTCCGCCAGGGGTCCCAGAGGTGGAGAAAGGTCTGTCTCAGGGACTGATGTTTTGGCGGTAAGACAGTTGGTGGATGGGGGTGTGGACGGTGGTTTGGCACAGGGTGTTGGTGTGCGGGATGAGGCCTCTCAGGAGCTCGAAGTAAATTGGTGTTCAGATGGTGGAGCTGATGGGGCTCTGGATTTTGGTGTGAGAGAGCGAGTTAATAATTTTGGTACTTCGGGTTCTGGGGCTCATTGCACAAATGTTTTTTCGTCCACAGTTCCAATGGTTCGGAAGAGGAGTCCACAGCCAGTTGGTGGTTTCCAGGCTGCTGGAGTCAGTGGAGTTGGTGCAGGGGGTTCGGAAACTGTGGCACAGGAGGTTCCAGGAAGTTCGGGTGTACCTCGTGTGGCAACAGGTAATGGAAATGGTGGTGATGTGAGTTCTTTCATGTCTTTTTTACAGGGGGCCTTTGAGGCTTGGTCGGTTTCACCAGGGGGTGTGAGCCAGGGAGTGGATTTGGCTCAGGCATGGAAGGGTGCAGGTGGGCCAGTTGTGAGAGCTGGTGGAGCTCTTGGTGGTGAAGCTATGGCTTCAAGAGGGCCGAGTGGCGATTTGGGTTCACTCAGTGAGTCCGCAGGGGTGGCAGATGTGGCAAGGAGGAATGCTTACGTGTCATTTTCTGGGCCTTTGGGGTTTCATTTGAAAATAAAGAAGGCATATGGCGGGGTGAGTATTTGGAACTTTTTTCCCTGCTTCCGTTGGATAAGGTGGCTGGGGTAAAAGAGGATTCATTCGTCTAAGGACGGTTTAAAGGAGGAAAGGAAAAAGAGGTTTCGGAAGATTCCTAAGTCATTCGGGAATTGGCTCCGGGCTTTTTGTTGTTTTTGGCAAGTGTGGTTGGGGAGAAGAGTCCACAGCACTGTTTGGGTCTTTTTTGTTATGTGGATGGAATTTGGGAGGCTTATTGGACTTATGGTGGTTGGGCGTGGTGGAAATACGATGAGCAGTTTAGGCAGCGTTTGGCGGCTCACCCAGGGATGGGGTGGGATCAAATGGACATAATGCTGTGGTTGCGTTTGATGGGGGCACAAAAGGCTTTGCCCTTTCCAGGGGGTGCCGGTGGGGGAGGGGTCAGTTCCCCACCGGCAGGTGTTAAAAAGTGATCGTGCTGGCATTTTAACGAGGGTCAGTGCAAGTTTGGTACTGGGTGCAGGTTCAAGCATGAATGTTCAAATTGTGGAGGATTGCATTCATTGTCCAGATGTTTTAAGAGGGCAAGACAAGGAGGTCTGCCTTTTGGAGGGTCTGGAGAGGGGAGCTTCCCCGGTGAAACTCGACGCGATGTTACCGTGGCAAAGGCTTTACGGAAGACATAAGGATGCAGAGTTTTTACGAGACGGTTTTGGTGATGGTTTTCGGATTCCTTTTGTGGTAAGGCCAGGGGTGGCAAGTTAAGAAATTTAAAGTCGGCTAGAGTGTATCCGGAGGTAGTTCGGGAGAAGGTGTTTAAGGAGATTGGGGCTGGTAGGATGGCAGGTCCGTTCTCGTCTCCTCCGGTGCGGGATTTGAGAATATCCCCTTTGGGGGTTGTGCCGAAGCGGAAGGCAGGAGAGTTTCGTTTGATTCATCATTTATCCTTTCCACGGGGAGGATCGGTGAATGATGATATTGGTGAGGACTTGGCCTCGGTGTCGTACATGTCATTTGAATCCGCGGTCAGTTTGGTCCGTGATGCAGGTCAGGGGGCTTTAATGGCTAAGGTGGATATTAAGTCGGATTTTTGGCTATTATCTATTCATCCTTCGTGTCATCATCTTCTGGGATTTTGGTTTGAAGGCGAATTTTATGTGGATCTTTATTTGCCTATGGGTTGTTCCATTTCCTGTTCCTTTTTTGAGTGTTTCAGTCCATTTCTGGAATGGGTGGGTCGTGAAGTGGCAGGGACGGATAAGCTGACACATTATCTGGACGATTTTTTGTGCGTGGGAAAGGAAGGGACAGGAGAGTGCCTGCACATTCTTCGGTCTTTTCAGTGGGTGGCTCACCAATTTGGTGTTCCTTTGGCTTCTGATAAAACGGAAGGTCCAGCATCAGTTATTACTTTCTTGGGAATTGAGATTGATTCGGTGAAGGGTGAGTGTCGTCTACCTGTGAGGAAAGTGGTGGAAGCTTTGAGGCAAGTGGAGGGGGCCCTGTCGGTTAAGAAATTGCAGTTGAGAGAGCTGCAATCGCTGATTGGTCGTTTGAATTTTGCGTGCAGGGTCATTCCGGTTGGAAGAGTCTTTTTACGTGGATTGGCTTTGACGACACAGGGTATTCGGAAAGGTCATCATTTGTTAGAATATCTGGTGCCATGAAGGAAGATTTGGAAGTGTGGAGATCCTTTTTGGTTTTGTTTAATGGGGTGGCCATATTCCATTCGAAAGAGGTTTTGGCGAAGGAACTGGAATTTTTCACGGACGCCTCGGGAGGTGTTGGTTTTGGGGTATATTTTGGGGGGTGTTGGTGTGCTTCTCGTTGGCCTGATAGTTGGCTGGCATCTTCATTGGTGCGGAATGTGTCATTTTTGGAGTTGTTTCCATTAGTGGTGGCCTTGGAGCTGTGGGGAGGTGCTCTGGAGGTCAGAAGGATTCTGTTCCGTTCTGACAACATGGCGGTGGTGTCGGCGCTTAATTCTTTGTCGGCTTCATCACTGCCAGTCATCGGATTGTTGAAGAGGTTTGCGTTGCTGTGTCTTAAATTTAATGTTTTATGCAAGGCACGTCATGTGCCGGGTCGCCTTAACTCAGTGGTGGATGCTTTGTCTCGTTTGCAGTGGGACAGGTTTTGTTCCCTGGCTCCGTTGGCAGAGGAGGTGGGCACCCCTTGTCCGGAGGGCCTTTGGCAGCTAGGCTCGGAATTTTTGGAAGATGGGTGAGAGGTTCTTTGTCTGAGTCCTCTTGGAAGGCCTACTCGCAGGTGTGGAGGGATTGGGACGCATTGGCAGAACGGTTCAGGTACGTTTCGGTGGGTGGATTGGATGAGGAAAGTTTGCTTAGGGCATACCTCATTCGGTTATTCGAGTCTGGGGCATCTCCTGGAGTGGTACGGCAGTCTTTAGCTGCCTTGGCTTTCTTTTTTCAGGTTTCAGGGAAAAGAGATGTCACTAAGGATTTTGTTATCAGATGTGCGGTTCGGGGTTATGTGAAGGGGAGGTGCAGGGTACACGCTCGGCGTCCAGTTTCGAGACACTTATTGAGGGTCTATGGGATTTTGTTGGGAATTTTTGTTCTTCACCTTATGAGATTCTGCTTATGAGGGCGGCTTTTTGTTTGTTTTTTTTTGGGACATTTCGAGTGGGTGAGCTGGTGTGTAATTCTAGGAGAGGAGGTGGTGGTTTGGGAGCTGATGCGGTTTGGATGGGAGTTAATGAACTGGTTATTTGGATTGCTAACTCCAAGACTGATCAGTTGGGTAGGGGGCGTAGAGTTGGTTTATTCAGTGTGCATAACTGTGTGGTGTGTCCAGTGAAGAACGTTAAAGAATTTTTGGAGGTACGGGTGGAGTCTGGTGTGGCCTTTTTATGTCACGCGGACGGGTCGGCTTTATCTAGGTATCAGTTTGTTTCCATTTTTAAGAAGGGTTTGTTGAGTTTAGGGAGAAATCCGAAGGAATTTGGTTCTCACTCTTTTCGTATTGGGGCAGCAACGGGAGCTGCAAGGTTGGGTTTGTCGGCAACGGAAATTCAAGAACTGGGAAGATGGAACTCCAGGGCTTTTCAGTCCTACGTTCGTCCTGGTTTGGTGTTATGACTTTTGGAAACGCTTGTTAATGCTGGGAGGTTTTGTGGAGAACATTTGCTGTATGATCTGTTCTGTTAATTTAGTTTTATATATAAAAAAAAAAAAATGAATCAAATTTTGAAATATGAAAAATATCAAACTTATCTATGGAATATGAATTTATATCTTTTACGGAATATATATATTTATTCTATTTTATCTTTGTATATTTGTTTGTTGTTTGGGGGAGGAGTGTGGGGGTTGGAGGACTTGGAGGTGAGGAGTATGGTTCTTGTTTATGTTATGTTTATCTTTACAGGTCTGGACATGGTTTATTGGGTGGTGTGTGGTGGTTTGGTGGAAATTTTTTTCTTTTAAAGTATTTTGTGTGGTGGAGATGTTGGTAATTTGTTTTTGTTTTTTGCAGATCCTTCAAGAGTTGTGTGGATCATTGGAGACTCGCTGATTTTTTGGGCGAGGAGAAGGGCGTTGGTTCGATCATCTGGAGTACAGATGGGTCTGCTTGGGTCGGCGACACGGGTACGGTGGTTCGGGATCCGTGGACTCCTATGGGAGGAGTTTAAGCCGACGATTTTGGGTGCCCTTAGGTACGGTGAAGTTCCTCATGTGCTGGTTGTTCACATGGGAGGGAACGATTTGGGTGTGGTCCCTCTTTGCATGCTGCTGGAGCAGATGCAGGAGGATCTGCAGCAGTTGAGGGTGTGGTCAACATGGACAGTGGTGGTGTGGTCCGAGGTGATGCCAAGGAAGGTGTGGAAACAGGCTGAGAATGAGGAGGAGGTGTGGCTTTGCCGGATTAAGGTGAATCGCTGTATGGGAAGGTTTGTGAGGCGGATGGAGGGTGTGGTGGTGCAGGATCTACCGTTTGAAGAGGAAGATGCGGCGAGTTATTTCATGGGGGATGGTGTTCACCTGACGGATGTGGGCAAGGATCTGTTCATCCTGGGACTCAAAGAGGGGATTGAACAAGCCCTGTTTTTTCTTGGTGGGGGAGCTCTCCCATAAAGGGGTTATGGGAGGAGCTTGTGGCGGGGGCTTGTAGGCAGTGCTGGCTAGGAGTTCCTTTTTAGTTAGGATAATTTTGGTTGGATGGTTGGGAGTTGGGAAGTTTTTGTGGTTGTTTGGTTTGGAGGTGTGCGGTGGTTGTGGGGAGTCCTCTTTCAGCACTGGGTTATTATTGATTTATTTTGTTATGGGAATGGTTATGTCATGGTGGAGGGTTATTGTGTGGAGCTTTTAGCTGTGGCCTATATATAATAAAAATATATATTATTCCACAGTTATGTGTTTGTGTATTTTTGAGTATTTATTGTCTCCCTGCGTTCGACCCAGTCATCAGTAGGCGACTTAAGTGCGAGATGATATGTGCTAATTGGGGGACATAAATCTTGCAGAGTTAACACTCTTCTTTTTCCGTCTTGGCCCCTGGACTACAGTACGCAAGACATGAGTCTGGCCTTTCACATTCCTAAAAAGCGAAAGAAAGGGGTGAATGTCCTCTAAGGCTGTGGTCACACTATGTGCGCCCGTACTGATGTGCCTTCCGGTGTCCGTTGCAGTGTTGTGACGCTGCGACAGGGCTGGCCACACACAATTCGTGTGCGCGACAGTGGCGGTGCTGCGGTTGTCTTGCAAGCCTTTCCGTCGAATGCGCGTCCTAGCTGCAAAGCACGAAGATACCATTATACCGGGAGGGTCCATAAAAGCAGCGTCTGACTTCAGGGAAGTCAGAACGCCGCAGGACCCTGGAAGAGAGAGGTGAGTATCTCTGGAGCTCCCATGTAGCGGATGACGTGAGGGGAACGTCCTCTGTAACCAGTGGGAGATTTCTAGGACGTTCCCCACACGTCATCCGCAGTGAAGGGGATAAAAAGCATTTATTTCTTCTGTAACAGAGCTTTTTATTATCATTCATTGGTCCTTATATCTTAAATCCAGACATTTTCGACCATTAGTTTTTTTGAAACCAGCGTTTGAAATTTTGACGTTATCAATCGTTTTTTTGGGGTCTTTTTTACCTCGTTCGTCTCCTTGTCAGCTTTTTCCGGCGGCTGGTCAGCGCTGTGTTCGGTGGGTCGTCGGCTTTTTTCGGTTGCGTTCGGCGGGTTTTCGGCGGCTTACTCAGATCGGATCCGATAATTTCGGTACCGTATTTGCAGGCAGTTAGCCAAAATTTGGCGAACTGCCTGCTCTCTGACTAGCTAAATGGCCCCAAAATGTCACCATACGGGGAAAATTCACCGTTCGGTGCAATTTCGGTGCCAGATCGTCTCTCTGAATAACCCCTTATATGCATATTGAATGTATATGCACTTAGTCCTGATCTATAAGATTCAATAAATTGGACAATGATCATCATACACCAGAAAGTGTCTTGGTAATATCCCGCACGTTGATCAGACTGGTGGAACACACTGATACCTGGAGAGAAAAGAAAAGCAGGACTTTCTTTTTTAAATTATTACCAGGACTGGCTTAGAAAGAAAAAAAAATTTTGATTGCAATGTCCCTTTAAGAGGTAAAATATCTGATCGTCCTGCTCTGTTCCTCCTTTTTAATTACACACATTGGGCTGTTTTAGGGCGGGTTGTGCTGGGCTCCCGTCCAAAACTGCCATGAGGTTGAAGGCCGTCACCACCATGCCAGGCACCCGTCAGGTGTTTTTAGTTGTTTATTAATAATCTGTCAGCAGATTCCTCTGCGCTTGTACATTGTGACCAATAACTGGGCGTACTGGAGGGAAACGCTCTATGGTATAGAACATTTGTGCATTTGAGGGCAGCATGGATGTACAGTTGTGTTCAAAATTATTCAACCCCCAATGCTGTAAAGGGTTTTAGGGAATTTAGTGTACATTTGTAATTGTATTCAGAATGAAATCCTACAAGGACTTTTTAAAGAACCATATGCAACTAAAATGACATCAATTGGTTTTGTAATACAGTAGTAAATGTTTCTTTTGTGAATTCTTCATTGACACAATTATTCAACCCCTTAAAGACTACCTCTCTGAAGAACAGAGGTTCATTCAAGTGTTTTCGATCAGGTATTGAAAACACCTGTGGATGTCACGGAGCAGCAATAAAGCATAATAAGCACCAATTAGGCAGCTTTAAAATGACTGTGATACTCAGCTCCTTCTAGACATTTACTGGTGTGGTTACAAACATGGTGAAGTCAAGAGAATGGTCCAGGAAGACAAGAGAAGAGGTGATTACTCTTCACAGGAAGGGCAATGGCTATAAGAAGATTGCAAAGATGTTAAACATACCAAGAGAGACCATAGGAAGCATCATTCGCAAATTCAAGGCAAAGGGCACTGTTGAAACGCTACCTGGTCGTGGCAGAAAGAAGATGCTGACTTCGACTGCTGTGCGCTACCTGAAGCGTAGAGTGGAGAAAAGTCCCCGTGTGACTGCTGAGGAACTGAGAAAAGATTTGTCAGATGTGGGTACTGAAGTTTCAGCTCAGACAAAACGGCGCACACTGCGTAATGAAGGCCTCCATGCCAGAACTCCCAGGCGCACCCCCTTGCTGTCTCCAAAGAATAAGAAGAGTCGACTGCAGTATGCCAAAAGTCATGTGGACAAAGCACAGAAGTTTTGGGATAGTGTTCTGAGGACTGATGAAACAAAATTAGAACTGTTTGGGCCCATGGATCAACGCTATGTTTGGAGGAGGAAGAACAAGGCCTATGAAGAAAAGAACACCTTGCCTACTGTGAAGCATGGCGGGGGGTCAATCATGCTTTGGGGCTGTTTTGCTTCTGCAGGTACAGGGAAGCTTCAGCGTGTGCAAGGTACCATGAATTCTCTTCAGTACCAGGAGATATTGGATGACAATGTGATGCAGTCCGTCACAAACCTGAGGCTTGGGAGACGTTGGACCTTTCAACAGGACAATGATCCCAAGCATACCTCCAAGTCCACTAGAGCATGGTTGCAGATTAAAGGCTGAAACATTTTGGAGTGGCCATCGCAGTCACCTGACTTAAATCCGATTGAGAACCTCTGGTGGGACTTAAAGAAAACAGTTGCAGTGCGCAAGCCTAAGAATGTGACTGAACTGGAGGCTTTTGCCCATGACGAATGGGCGAAGATACCCGTAGATCGCTGCAAGACACTTGTGTCAAGCTATGCTTCACGTTTAAAAGCTGTTATAACTGTAAAAGGATGTTGTACTAAGTACTAAGATTGAATGTCACTTGGGGGTTGAATAAAACTGATAATGATGTGAGCACAGAAAAGACATTTGTGGTTATTTCATTATAAATGTTATGTTATATTTGTCTGACCTACACGTGCCTCTTTGATTTAATTGTAAGCAAGATGACTGAATGATCAAAATCAATGTCAAACTGGCCAAAACACTCAATTTCAGTGGGGGTTGAATAATTTTGAACACAACTGTATACTCCAGCTGTAAAGTCTTCAGATGTATATTCCAGACAAATACCATAACAAAAAATTGTTGTTCTCACATTCAGCAAGTTTACTAAGGCCCGTGTCAGACGAACGCAGGGATCATGACCGTGTCGGCGATCAGTTTAACGTCCGTCGTCGCATAGAATCATGATCAATAGAGACGCACACACTAAGTACGTGCGCACCAAACTGCGGACGCAAAACGCACGTGGCAAACGGACGCAAGTTAGACAAGAATGTAAAACCGCTACCACTGATGAGCAGAGTGCGCCACGTCCGCGTAGCGTTCTGTGTGAGTGATAAGATGTCAGACGCAGCGCATTTGTGACGTCCAGCACCTTGACGCACGCAATGGCTCTTCATATCCTTTTCAAATTTTTATCTTTTTTCATATTAATTTTGTTTCCCATAATTCCCTTTTTTTCTACGTCCATCAAGAAAAACAGACTGTGTGGTGTCTACAGTATCTTCCGTCAGTACGTCTGTCCGTTATGCACGCACGCAGAGTGCGCTCAGACTGCGTTCGTCTGACTGTAGCCTAAAGGGGTTATTCGGAGAGATCCAAAGTGTCACCGAAATTTAACTGGACACTGAAATTCAGCGTATGGTGACATTTCAGGGCCATTCGTCCATTCAGAGAGCAGGCAGTTAGCCAAATTTTGGCGAATTGCCTGCACGTACGATGCCTGATCAAAGGCAGTGAAATACCCCATAGAGAAGCAATGGTTAATCTATTCAGAGAACACAAAACAGCAGAGAAAAGTTGCTGAAGTGCCCTACCATTCGGTGGTTTCATACGTCAGGTTTATACAGGCGAATCCCATAGGCTTCAATGTTAAAAATATTTCCGTTTTAAGTCAATATCTAATAAACCGTTTATTATTTTATTCTGCTGTAAAAAGTCTCTTTATTTATAGATTTTTTCAGATGTTTTAGACATTTTTTTTGGAATTTTTTCGGCAAATTTTGTTTCCCATTTTTTCTTCTAGACGAACCATTGCTTCCTTATGGGGGATTTCACTGCCGTCGATCAGGCACCGTACGTGCAGGCAATTCGCCAAAATTTGGCGAACTGCCTGCTCTCTGAATAGCCAAATGCCCCTGAAATGTCACCGTACGCTGAATTTCAGTGTCCGGTTACTTTTCGGTGACATTCCGGACCTCTCTGAATAACCCCTTTAAACAACTGTATCTCTGGAGCCCTAAGGGCTGGGTTTATGGCCTTTCCAGAGACACCAAATATAACTAGGTTAGATTTATGTAGAAATAAAATATTATTTTTATAAAGCAGCAGTAGTATTCAGTTTACATTCTATGTCCTTTATTTCACAGTCAAATAATAACTTGGACAAAGTCACAGATGTTGTATTCAACTGTTATTGTTGCATAATATTATATAATACCTAGCCAGTTGTATTAGGTCTTGGGGTAGTTTTTCAGAATTCCATGCCCACGATTTTACCCATGGTGTTCCAGAACACGATGCCCATTGTCTAAACCAGTGTTTCCCAAACCTGTGCTCAGGTCTCCCTAACAGGCCAGGTTTGCAGATATGTGAAGCACAGCACAGGTGATACGATTTGCTGCTCAGTGATTGCAGGATTCAGTCTGCATTTCCTCAAGGTGATCCTTAAAAATTGGTCTGTTACTGGGTCCTGACTGAGGACGGGGTTGAGAAACACTAGTCTAAGGCTGAGCGTCCACTGGCACCGTAGTAGGCTTGTGCACCGATTTTTTTTTCGGTTCGATTTGGTTCGATTTGTTCGGATGTTTAAACTTTTCGATTCAGCTCGTTTCGACCGATTTTTCGTGTACATTTTTTTTGGAATATCGACCATTTTTCGTATTTTCGGGTCACTTTGCTCGTTTTTTGTATCGACTTTTTGGAAATTTCGGAAATTTTCATTTTTTTGGAACGTCTGTTCTCCTCGTTTCAAAGTGTCTACGATAATTCTGGCGATTCTATCGTGTTTTTTTTTATTAACAGGGTTATCCAAAGAGCTCCGAATTGCTTGAGAAAGGTAACCGAACGCTGAAAATCAGCGTTCGGTTACCTTTCCTGGCCATTCGGCTATCCAGAGAGCAGGCAATTCGCCAAATACTGGCGAATTGCCTGCACATACGGTGCCTGTTCGGTCCCTGTTCGAGGGCAGTGAAATCTCCATAGAGAAGCACTGCTTCGGCTATTCAGAGAACACAAACCAGCAGTGAAAGGTTCCCCTAATGTCCTGCCATTCGGTGGTTTCATTCGGCAAATTTATTCAGGAGAATCCCATAGACTTCAATGTTAAAAATATTCCCGTTTTAATTCAATATCTAATAAACCGTTCATTATAAAATTCTGCAGCAAAAAGTCTCTTTATTTATAGATTTTTTAGGATACTTTAAGCATTTTTCAGATTTTTTTTATTTTTTATTAGAAGTCCGTTTTTTTTTTATTGTTTTTTTCAGTTTACTTATTTTTTTTGTAACAGCCCTCTTTATTATCATTCCCTGGACCTCCTGTGAAAATTTCAGACATTTTCGCTCAGTAGTTTCTTTGCAAACAGCGTTTCTTTTTCCCAGATTCATACAAATGGTTTTGCTAATTTATTCACTGCCTCCTCTACGTCACAGCTGCTGATTCGGCTCATGTTCGGCTCCTGTTCGGCTCCTGTTCGTCTTTTTCAAAGGTTAATCCAGATGTTTTTGCTTGTTTTCAGCGTGCATTCGGTTAGTTTTCGGTGGGTTTACGGCAGCTTTTCCCTGCAATTCGGGGACCCTGTAAAGCTTGCTGAATACACCGCAGGGTCACCGAAATGCAATCGACAAAAGGAACCGAATTGAAGAGAACGAAAAGTCACCGAACGTGCGGTGACTTTTCGAATCTCTTTGGATAACCCTGTAAATAAAGATCCTTTTTTTCTTATGAATAATTGAATATACATTTCACAACTTTATTTAATCATATTAAAATGGTATGAAAGCCAAGGAACAAAAAAAATGAACAAAACGATTTAAAAAACGCTAAACTGACCCGAATGCCACAAGAAACAAGTGATACGCATTTACAAATACAAAATTTACAGAATCAGCGATATAACCGATAATAGTTAAATATACGATTTCCAGAATTACCAAAATGGAAGCGAAATCACGAATGGAACCGAAATCATGAATAGAGCAAAAATAAATTTCGATTTGACACATTTCAAGTCCATTTGAAAATTCCGAAAATTTTTCGTTTCGGCTCGGAAAACTTTTCGGATCTATCGGTTTTCGGGTCCGACCCGATTCGGAAATTCGGCCGAATCCGAAAACATGAATCGGGAAATTTCGTGAAAATTCCGAAATTCCGAAACCCGAAACGCACATCCCTACACCGTAGTCGGACAACCGATGCGTTCGTCAGACCATGGACGACATCAGACATCCGACTAGGTCTGACGAGGGTCTTCCACTGCAAGCAATCTGTCAGAACAACTACGTACGATCAGATAGATTTCAGAGGTGGAGTGCAGAGGCTGCCAAAACCAGAATGAACTGGTTTTACACACTGCAGTCCTTTGTGGGATAATGGGTGAGACAGAATACAAATATGCATACAAGTACACACAGAACAGTAGGAGCGAGGACCCAAGAGCTTACAATCGACCAAGGAGCCTTCTCTGCCCTACCGCTGTCCCCTACACAAACAGGGCTAGTCCCACACATCTCACATACATATAAAATAAATAGTTTATTTTAAATGCTTTTATAACTCCCCTGATCAGTTTCTCCACATCCATCTTCTCTGATCTGCTGAAATACATGCGACGCAAATGAGTGAAATAGTTCTGATCGCCCATCTGATGCCGTCTTTACCCATCGCTGGAAGACTGACGTCAGACGTTGGACGCATTGGACGATGGTTCACCTACATGTTGTTGGATCGAACGGACAACGACGGACGATATCTGATGATCGCACCATCGCACAAATACGGTGCCAGTAGACGCCCAGCCAATGTCAGATGAACGCAGTCTGAACGCTCTCTGCGTGCGTGCATAACGGACATACGTACTGACGGAAGGTACTGTAGACACCAGACAGTCCGTTTTTTTGACGGACGTAAAAAAAAAGGAAATTATGGGAAACAAAATGAATAGGAAAAATGCTAACAATTGGAAAATGATATGAAAAGCCATTGTGTGCGTCAAGGTGCTGGACATCGCAAATGCGCTGCGTCTGACATCTCCTCATCATTCACACACAAAGCTACACGAACGTGGCGCACTCTGCGCGTCCGACTAGCGGTTTTACGTTCTTGCCTAACTTGCGTCCGTTTGCCATGTGCGCTGTGCGTGCGCAATTCGATGCGCACGTACTTCGTGTGTGGGACTCTATTGATCATGATTCTATGCTACGACGGACGTTAAACTGTGCGGCGACATGGACGTGATCACTGCGTTCGTCTGACGCCGGCCTTATTCCACATACTTCGGGGAATCAAATTCCCTGACCCTGCGGTGAATTTAGCATTCACCGCAGGGTCCCCGAAGTGCAGGAAAAAGCTGCCAAACGATCGCCGAATCGAAAGTAAAACACAAAACCACTGAAAACATCGGATCCAATATCATAAGCCGTAGAAAAAACACCAAAAAACATCTGATCGGATCCGAAAAGCCATCGCAAACCCACGGAACCTGCCCGAGGATTCGCTGCAAAACCGCCAGACACGTCCAAAAAAACCAGACGATCGGCCAAACACAGTGCCGACCAGCCGCCAGAAAAAGCAGACAAGCCCAACGAATGGGGTAAAAAAAAATAATTTAAAAGAGCACTGCGACTTTGAAAGGCTGTTTGCAAAAAAACGACTGCACGAAAATGTCTGGAAATAATCTATAAGGTCCTATGAATAATATTAAAAAGGTCTGTTACAGGAAAAAAAATCTATTTTAAAAAAACGGGGGAAAAAATTGCAGAAAAAAAAATGAAAAATGCCTAAAAGTGAATAAAAAAAGAGACTTTTGCTGCAATTTAAAAGAATAAACAGTTTAATAGATATTTAATAAAAACAGGAATATTTTTAACATTAAAACCTATGGGATTCGCCTGATTAAACCTGTCGAATGAAACCACCGAACAGCAGGACATTTTGGCAACTTTTCACTGCTGTTCGCTGTCTCTGAATAGATTAACCTTTGCTTCTCTATGGGAATTCCACTGCCATCGAAGGTCACCGTATCTTGCTGGCAATTCACCAAAAATCAATAAATAAAGAGACTCTTTACTGCAGAATAAAATAATAAACGGTTTAATAGATGTTGGATTAAAACGGGAATATTTTTAACATTGAAGCCTATGGGATTCGCCTGATTAAACCTGCCGAATGAAACCACCGAACAGCAGGACATTTTGGCAACTTTTCACTGCTGTTCGGTGTCTCTGAATAGATTAACCTTTGCTTCTCTATGGGGGATTTCACTGCCTTCGAACAGGCAATGTATTTGCAGGCAATTCGCCAAAATTTGGCGAACTGCTTGCTCTTTGAATAGCCAAATGGCCACGAAATTGCACCGTATGGGGAAATTCCTTGTTCGGTCCAATTTCGGAGCCAGTTTGGCTCTCTTCGAATAACCCCTTTGGTCTAGAGTAGGGGTCAACCTTGGTTCCCTGAGGTTTTGGGAACTACATCTCCCATGATGCTCAGTCATCCATTAGGCTGAATGAACCACATGGGAAATGTAGTTCCTAAAACATCAGGGAGCCAAGGTTGCTGACGCCTGGACTAGAGGCCCATATCATTAATGGCTATAGCATGGTGGATTCCTTATTGTGGCTTGTTTACAATGTGTAAAAGAAAGATCCTCTGCTGTATTTTATACCTTTTGAACCACGTATTCTTGTCATTGACATTACTATTTGTTATTGTTGTTTGTCTTTTGTTATATCTGGGTGTCTGTTATAAATTTGGATACCTGCTGAGTATGTGTGACCTTCAAAGAGCTGACATCAAAGCATCAAACAATGTAACAATGTGGCAAATAATGTTGCGAATTGTAGCCAAAATTCCAATATCAACATTCCTGGTGTTTTATATACAGTTCAGCTTGTAGAACATGTTAGCAAAACAATATATGTGCCTATCCTGCAGGTATCCATGTCACTGCGCGAGAAATATTCCAAGAACAAGATTCCAACAGAAGCATAAAGGAGGGTGATACTGCAACCCAACAGGATGCTGTACGGAAGAGAAGTGTCTGTTCACAAAGCACCGAAATTGCGTTCAATTTCGGTGCTTTGTGTTTTGCTGCAATTCGCCGCATTTCTACTATTCCGTTTCCCCGAAAATACAGTGAACTCAGTATTTAGTGAATCGTCAGCGTATTTCGCCAAAATTGGAGGCTTCGAAACTGCTGGTTTGCGTCAAATTGCCCTCAATTTGCATTGGCAAATTCCTCCAAATTGCAAAAAAAAGAAAAAAGGAAGATTCCTATTCTCCTAATAGGAGTATAAATCAATAAAAATGTGACTGCATAATGCAAAAGGTCCTTTAAAAAATAATAAAAAGGTCTGCTAGAAAATAAAAAAAATCTTTTAGAAAATAAAAAAACAAAAATGTCATCTAAAAAAAATACAAAAAAGGTGTTTTCATTTTTTTTCAAAATAAAAAGGGTTTTTGCAAAAACTAAAAAGAATAAATGGTCCTTTTTAAAAAATTAAAAAAGATATTATTTTTTTTACATTGAAACCTATGGGATTCGCCTGTTTAAACCTGTTGATTTGAAAAAACAAAAATTAGGACATTTCGACAGAGTTTTGGTTCAATCTGGCATTCTGCAAATAGAAGACACGATAGTCTTCTATGGGATAATTTCGGTGCTGCCAAACATCGTCGAATTGTAGTGAAATGCACCGTATCTTGCTGTCATTTCACCTGTACTTTGCGAATTGACAGCTTAGTAAATAGACGAATTGGCCCGAAATTGCACCAAGAGGTCTAGAGTCTGCGTGTCAAGGGATGTGCTTATGTTTTGATAGAAAGATAAAAAGGAGGACAATAAATGGTGCAGGAAGGATAGAGGGAGGAAAGAGATGGACCTAGCTAAAAAGGCAAAGGATGAAGAAGAGAAGAAGGACTATGCAACTGGAAAAAGTTGAGGGGGGACAACAAAACGATTGAAAGTGTCAAAATTGAAACGCTGTTTGCAAAAAGACTACTGAACGAAAATGTCTGCAATTAACATATAAGGTCCTATGAATGATAATAAAAAGGTTTGTTACAGAAAAGAGAAAAACGGCTACCGGTATTTAAAAAAAAAAGCTGAATTTTTTTGCCCAAAAAATGCCTAAAAGATCCTAAAAAAAGTAATAAGGAGACTTTTGCTGCAGATTAATATAATAAACGATTTATTAGATATTGAATAAATACTATTCACTATTATGTAATGTAATATAATGAAAACCCATAATTAGTAGACATGTGCATTCGTTTTAGTACTAAAACGGTTTAGTCCGAATTTTGGGATAATTTAGCTTTCGTATGACTCAAGAGTAGGGATGAGCCGAACACTCCACGAGTTCGGTTCAAAGCCGAACCCGAACTTTTCAAATGTTCGGATCCGAACCCGAACTCGAACCCCATACAAGTCAATGGGGCTGAAAATTCGGTTTTTAGAGTGCCCTCCAAGAGGGCATATATGCTAGATATTTGCCATAAAAGGTGTATGGGGCTCCGGGTAGTGCCCTGGGGCAGTGGTCCCCAACCCTGGTCCTCAGGGCCCACTAACAGGCCAGATTTTGCAGATCACCTTGGGGAAATGCAGACTGAAT